>BHFT01032183.1:0-10306 GCA_004320025.1 Laticauda laticaudata
GAAACAGGGTGTTAATAAAGAGTTGGTTTATGTTGACATGTGTGGAATAGTGATTATATCGTATTGATAACATAAAGGGCCATAGGTTGTGGCACTGTGGAGGAGGACCATAAGTCCACTATGCCTTGCACTGGAGGTTTATCTATCCATAGCTATATCCACTCCAAGGTATCCCCTGCCCATCCCGACAGGTATCCCTGCCATCCATAGCTATCTTTAACCCAATCCACAAGCATGCAAAGGCTTAAACCATTTCTAAAAAGTTTCCAGCCAAGACTTTAATTTAAAAAAAGAAATGAGCAAGTGTGGTGAATCAAAGATAGACTTAATTAACAACAAGCTATAAGACAAAAATGAAAGTCTCTGGTACTCCGTCTTGGTCCTACAGTCTCAGGGGTGAAGGGTGCAAGGTGCTGTGGAGGGTGGCTGAGTGCCTTGAGTGCTTGTCGCACAGCGTTCCTCCAAGAAGCAGAGCAGACAGAGCGCAGCCCCAGAAGAGTGAACGCCCGTTGCTGCAAAGCCCCAACAGAACCAGAGTGAGGTCCAGGGGAGATGGTAGCCCTGTCCCTCTTTCCAAGGGCTGGCAGCAATGGCTGAGGCTTGCTGTGCTTCCGCATGTTGTGGGGATGCTGGAGCTGGCAGAGAGGCTGGCAGGAGGTGGCAGCAAGGCTGCAGCAGGCTTGCAGGCAGACATGCAGGCAGGGCAGCAAAGGCAGCCAATCCTTCCGGCAGCAGGTCTTTCTCTGAATGGCGACCTGCTTCCGAGCTGCTTCTGTATATCCGCGGGCTGACAATGCATCCTCTCCGCATGCGCAATTAACTCCAGCATCCGCTAGGCTTCCGCTGTGCATCCGCTGTCATCCACTTCATCCGCTGTGCTCCACTCTGCAATCCGCTGTATCCATTCCGTGTCCGTTCGCTGGACGGCCCCTGGAAGCCTGCGGTTGCGCCATCCGCTCCCATCCGTCTTCCATCGCTGGCTCCGTTTCCGCAATTCCGCTTTCCCACTCCCTGTGTCCTCCCCGCGTCGTGTTTATCTGCTCTGTTACTGCAAATTTTTGAACCTTGAGAGCGCATAACAACGATGGAACATTTTGCTCGTCACTGTGTCCTTATTTTATCCGTTGGGCATGTTGACATGGGCTAAAAGGTCAATCAAGTTTCTTAACAGTTTTTCTGTATTATCTATAATAGATTAATATGGTAAATAGCTTAATGGTTCCAGCAGAGCACTGGGAAAGATAAGCAAATGAATATGCGGGAGAAATGGCTGTATGAATCATTCAAACCAACCAAACCTTATATTGGTAAATCGCAGAATTTTTTTTTTTTTGTAATGGGTACCTATACAATAAATTTGATTGGAATGGATAGATAGATAGATAGATAGATAGATAGATAGATAGATAGATAGATAGATAGATAGTGTTCTGACCCAGCCTTAGCAAATAATGATAAGTTGCTTTCTCATGAGTAAAAACAAACCCCTCTCCAAACAGGGTAGGATTAAACACATCCATTCAAACACATGGATTAAACAAAAACCAAACATAATTAGTCCCAACAGACCTGGCCAAGAAATCTGAATTGCTTGCTGTATCCTAAAAGTGAACAGTTGTCTGAGACAACCAGCCACTCCCAAACCCCTACTATTTATTTCCCAGCCAGGGAGGGGCTGACTAGTGTCCACATCTGCTTTCCCTTGAGAGGCTGCTTGTTATTTTCCTTTGCTCTCCTCTCTTTTCCTCTCTGGGCATATACGCATCAGGGATGGGCCCCATCTGTTCCTGCCCCTCACTCAGCTCAGGCCCTGAAGACAGCTAGCTCTCTACCTCAGGGAGGATGGGGGGGGGGTTTCTACCAGTTCCGTCTACCTCTGTAGAACTGATAGCTCTGAAGAGCAGGAGACATAGAAACGGTTCTATGTCTGCTGATGTTTTTGCTGGCCCATCCATCCGGGCTCTTACCTGATTTTATTTCCTGATTTTTCAACTTCAACTGCCGAACGAGGCACAACTGCAGTCAGAAAAGCAAGAAAAGAGGGCTCTTTCAAAGGCTGCTTTTCTGCAGGCAGCTGCTGCTGACAATTTACAGGTGTATGGCTCACAGCTTGCAGGGAAGCTTGTAAATCCCGAACCGGTAGTTAGCCCTAATGTCATGTCCTACCCTCGGGAGGATGGAAGGCCCTGCCTCTGATGCTGTTTGCTTATCAGAGCCTTCTAAAGGCTCTGAAGGTGGCCCAGGCTTTCCCTCAACCTCCTCGTCTGACTCTTGAGCTAACTCTGCTGGCAGCCAACAGATACCGGTCGATGATAGATAGATAGATAGATAGATAGGTAGATAGATAAATAGATGGATAGATAGATAGATAGATAGATAGATAGATAGATAGATAGATAGATAGATAGATAGATAGATGATAAATAAATTTAAACTACTTTAAATGACCAGGACCAGTCAAATACTGGCCCTATTTAAATGGCCTAGACAGAGCAACAGGAAGTTAGTAGATGGGATGACATTATAAGGACAAAGCAAGGAGAAATGTTTTCAATACATATATTCTACTTTTTGGCTGACTGTAGGGAATTTTGGTAAACTAAGCTCCAGGACACGATGACTTTTCTTTCAATAAATGGTTTAAAAATGTTCTCTCTTTCAGGAAAATACACTGTGAAAATAGCAGTGGCCTTAATAATCTTTAATTGATTTCAAATTTGCCCTAATCTCTTCCTTATTTTCCATAATTTTAGGAAACAGCTATTCCAGTTGTTAGTAGTACAAGCAGATTCTTTACAAAATGTGGAGTGCAGTGTATAGCATTCATCTGAGGCTGCTTTTCTACACTGTCTAGTCTTATGCATCATTTATGGAAATGAACATTGTCCCCAGCCTATGCTTAGGCAGCAGCAATAAAAGATCTTAACAGTTCATCAGATCCTGTTTCCAATCTCAAATGCATCAGAAATATGTTAGTTCTCTGGGATTCTGCAATTCCTTACAAACCCCTTACCAAAAACAACAACAACCACCCTCCACCTAAACACTTTTATTTCATTTTATCATATAGTGATGACACTTACTATGCAAACCAGTGAGAAAGCAGTGGGGTTTGTTGTGGATATCTCTGGGCAGTTTGCAGTGGAGTTGAGAAGTGTAGTGAAAGGGTAATTATAATTGAATTATTAATCCTATACAGCTGTTGCTGAACCACATTCTATTGCCTTCTATTGACTCTACTATAGCTGGTGCTAATCTGTAAAGATTTAGAATAAAATCTCAAGCAGACACTGCATTAGTTCCAAAAAGAAAGACCAAACTATGTGTAGCTTTTGCAATCATTCACTTACAGAAGAAGCTGATGCATTCTCTAAATAACACACCTGGGCAATCAGTTCTTTACACATTGAAACAGCAGCATGAGGCCTTGGAGAACAAGCAATTGAGAATAATAGTGAGAAGTTAAATAACCAAAGTGCCTGGATAATAAAATATCTGTGTCTCCTTTGGCCAAGGATTTCAGAGATCTGTTTTCTACCCACAAAAATGAAAGACTATTTTTCTTTTTTATCTTTTGAAAATAACATAGATAGAAAAAACCCCCAAGGCCCCCATTATTTACAGAATAAAAAATATAAAACATTCATGTGGATTTTTTTCCCATAAAAACCATTTCATGGAGAACATCTGCTTCAATAAATTTGGGTTAGTTTTTTAAATAGTAATTTTATTAAAGATTACAATGAAGAAGATAAAAACTAATGCAAACTAAAGGAAACAAAAGAATACAAAGAAAAAATAGAAAAAGAAAAATATACTATATAAAAGAGAAAATAAGCATATACAGGAATAAAGAAGAAGAAAAATATATAGGTGACATTCCCTTGTCTCCCAGAGCTCTAAACCCACCAGAGACCACTGTTTTGTAGGACTTACAAGGAAGAAATGGAATATTTCAATAAATGATTAATGAGGCAAGGTTACTATATACACAGCAGGAGTGGTATTCAGCAGGTTCTGACCTGTTCTGGAGAACTGGTAGTGGAAATTTTGAGTAGTTCGGAGAACCTTCTCCCTGGAGTGGGGTGGGAATGGAAATTTTACAATATCCTTCCCTTGCCATTCCCATCAAGCCACACCCATCAAGCCATGCCACACCCAAGCCATGCCCACAGAACCGGTAGTAAAATTTTTTGAATCCCACCACAGAAACACAGAGATGTAAAGATTCAATACTTCCCACTGTGAGTGTTGACAAACTTAGCTGAAACTGATGAACTGACTTCTTTGATTAGAGAAAAGACATTATCTACATTAAAATTGGAAGCCTCTTATGGACTCTTTTGCATAAAAATGAAAAAAATCATATAATTTATGGTTTCGATGATTAAACAGGAAAGATTATAGAAAGAATAATAAAATGTAACTTTAGAGAGAGGGGTTAAATATATTTGTATGAATAACTGTTGTGAAGAATATAAAAAAATATTTCATTATATCTTTTTTCTTTCCTTTCTATTTTTCTTCAACTATTTTTTCTTTTCTTGCACTTTTTGCTTTTTGTTTGATTTTTTTTTCTTCCTTCCTTTACATTACTTGGTATTCATTTTTACCTTCTTGTTTACAAGTTTTAATAAAAACCATATACTAAAGAGAGGTAAGTTTTTTTTCTTTTTCCAAAAGATTTAAACTAATTTTGTAACAGACAAACAGAATTGGAAGGGACCTTCGAGATCTTCTCGACCAACCCTCTGCTCAAGCAGGAAACCCTATAATATTTCAGACAAATGGTTGTCCAATCTCTTCTTATAAACCTTCATTGTTGAAGCACTCACAATTTCTGGAGGAAAGTCATTCCATTAATTAATTGTTCCAATTAAAAATGATTAATTAAATATTTATTAAAGAGAAATTAAGGAAATTTCTCTTTAGTTCGAGTTTGGTTCTCTCCTTGATGAGTTTCTATCCATTTGCTTCTTGTCCTGCCTTCATATGCTTTGGATAATAGGTTGACCCCCTCTTCTTTGGGGAAACCCCTTAGATATTGGAACACTGCTATTATCTCACTGCTAGTCCTTTTTTCCATTAAACTAAGCATACTCAATTCCTGCAAATGTTCTTTGCCTCCAGTCTCCAATCATTTTCTTTTTCTAATGTTTCCCTCCCATTTTGCCTGATGTTCCTGATTTTGGACAGTAGCTGTCACTTCTCTCTTTAAAGGCCGTGTCACACTGCCCAACGGATGCAAAAAGGACACAACGGAAGAGAAAAATGTTCCATCCGTTGTTATGTCCGTTGTTATCCGCTCTCAGAATGGGCAAGAAAATTTGCATAATTGAAGCGGATAACACGGTACGCTGAGGGAGGACGCAGGGCGGATGCAAAGCAGATGTTGGAACACGAAGCCCAGCGGATGGTGCATCCACTAGCTTCAGGGGGTCGGAGAGACTAAGTCTCAGCGAAGCGACGCGGGAACGGGAAAAAAAAACGGAATGCAGAACGGTAATGCACAGCGGAGAAGGCGTGATGCAGAGCGGCAAGTCCTTAGCGGATGCACAGGCGAACAGCAGAATGGATTGCCTGCGGTTAATTGCGCAATGGGGGGGGATGCATTGCGCAAGCCCCCCGATATAAAGAAGCAGTTCGCACGTGGCCAGTCATTTGGAGAAGGTGCTGGAAAGAACCTGCTGCTGGATACCTCGAGCGTTCTTGCCCTGCAATGTCTGGCCTGCAAGCTTTTGCTACCAGACCTGCCTCCCAGCCTTCCTGGGGCAGCCTTCCCTCCCACCTGCTCCTAGCCTCCTGCGGCAGCCTCCCTGCCTAGCCTTGCTGGGCAGCCTCCCCTCCCAGGCCTTGCTCGTCTGCGCCTGCCGCCTAGCTTTCGCTGCCAGCCAGCTCTGCCTCGCCAGCCTTGCTGCCTGCCCTGCCTGCTGCCAGCCTTGGTTTTCATGGCCTGCCTGCCAGCCTTGCGTCGCATGCCTGCCTGCCAGCCGTTACTGCCAGCCTTGGGTGCCAGCCATCCGCCAGCCTTGCGTGCCTGCCGGCCGCACAGCCCTTCCTCCAGCCTCCTGCCTGCCAGCCTTGTTCATGCACTGGCGCTGCCAGCACTTGGTGCCTGCCTGCCCTGCCAGCCTTCCTTCCCAGCCTTTGTGCTCCTCCCTGCCAAGCCTTCGGTTGCGGCCTTCCGGTGCCAGCCCTGCCCTGCCAGCCTTCCTGGCCAGCCTCTCGGGCCTTGCCTCCTGCCAGCCCTTGGTGCCCTGCCTGGGGGGCCAGCCTTCCCCTGCCAGCCTCTCCACACTGCCAGCCTTCGGTTCAATGCCGTGCCGTGCCACGCCTTGGCTTCATGGCCACTGCCTGCCACGCCTTGGTAGCGCTGCCTTCCCTGCCAGCCTTGGTACCTGGTCCTCGGCCCTCGCGCAGCTTGGTGCCGCGTGCCGGGCCTGCCAGCCTGCCCTGCCAGCCTTCCTGCCGCGGAGGCCGTGTAGTTACCATGCGGCTGCCTGCGCAGCCGGTGGGTTCATGGCGGGCTGGGCCTGCGGCGAGGGCGCGTCGGGTACCTTGCCTGCCTGCCAGGCCTTCCTGCCAGCCTTGTGCCTGTCTCCCTCGCCAGGCTCCTTCCTGGCCGAGCCTTGTGTTCCCGTGCCAGCCTGGTCGCTGGCCAGCAGCAACCCCACAAACCATAGCTGAAGCACAGCAAGCCTCAGCCATCTCCTGCCACCACTTCGGCCAAAGAGGGACAGGTACCATCCCGCCCCCCTGGCCCTACAACCACTGGTTCTGCTGGTGGCTTCTGCAGCACTGCTCACTTCTTCTGGGCTGGGCTTCTGCTGCTTCATGCTTCTGGAGGAGCTGATGACAAAGTCACCTCCAGGCACCAGCCACCTCCACAGCACCTGCCATCCCTTTTCACCCTCTGAGGAACTGAGCGACCAGAGGAGTGCCAGAAGACCCATTCTTTGTCTGTATTAGCTTGTTGTTAATAAAGTCTAATTTTTGATTCAGCACACTTGCTGCATTGTCTTTTTTTAGAAATAAAGTCTTGCTTGGAAAACTTTTAGAAGATGTTTAACCTTGCATGACTTGGTGGGATGCGGACGTAAGAGTAGCGTGTGCACACTGGAGGTATACCTGTGGAGGGCAGGCCACGTACCTTTGGGGGAGTATCGGGTAATAGGTGTGATAGACTCGGTGGGAGGATACCTCCAGTGCACAGCACTCTAATGTGGGACTGCCTATCCGGTCCACCCCTCCCCAATCTGCCACCGCTAATTGGCCCTTTCCATTCATCAATTCACAGATGTAAGCATTTCGACATCCTTCACCATTTTTCGAACAAACAAAGACACAAGGCTCTTTAATTAAACGCCTCCTGGCTCTCATTGTATGGCCAATCCCATAATCATACCATGCGCCTCCAATCTCCACTCCGTTTCGATGAGACAGGCTGAAGAAGCACTCCTTTCAAGCACTTCTTTACCCATCCGTGGTCTGCACTCCACCAGCGTCCAGGCTGGGAGTTTTTGCCCACCAGTGTTCATTCCAGTGTGGAGCTTTGCGCTGCTTCTTCGCCTCACGTTTGAGGCTCTGTGGGCCCTCCGCTCCCACACCTCCAGGTGTCGATATAAGTTTCGCCCTTGCCTCCAATTATCCCACAGGCTCTCATGTTCCCCCGATTTGCCTTGTGGAGGTCCTAGCGGGGCCGTGGGTCTGGCAAGAGATGGGCCGCGGCTAAGGGGGGTGGCGGAGGGCTGCCCCGCGCCCCGACCGTGCGGCACTGCGAGATTGTGCCAGGATGCAGCAAGCTCCACGATCCTCCTCACGGGTCGTCTGGGCGATGCTGCATGTTGGCTTAGAGAAAGACCTGCGAAGGCCTGTGGCCAGGATGCCAAAGACGTTCGGTCCACCACGCCGGGTGCTTGCCCTTGGACAGCCTGCAGTTAAACAATCCTCTCTTCACGGGGAGGATTTGGAGTGTAGGGCTTCATGAGGTAGTTTGTTCTAGGGAGGAAGGCGTCATCCCCCACTGATGAAAGTAGGGGCAATCTTGCGTGTCGTTGGCAGCGGGGTCTGATCTGGAAGCCCACCATTGAGGTTGCTTTCCAGCCCTCCTTGAGGTGACTGGTAGTTGTATACCGTGGCATGGCTGAAGAGAGCTCGTTGTCCTAGGCAAGTCGATGTTAGCGATGAATCTGTAGTCGAGCAGTCGACCATGGGGCGAAGAGGAGTGGATGCTGAAGAAGCCCTTGGAGTTGGTGATAAGTGGACCCTGAGTTGGCGGGGAGCTTTTGGCAGGGGCCACGTGTTCCCATCTATGGCTCCAACGCTGTGGGGAAGGCCACTTCTGATGACCACTGCTCTGCAACATTCTTCCATCCTTCTTCAGTGGAGGGCCCAGCTGGAGGGAGGCTCCGTCCTTGTAGTGTCTTCAGATTTGATGGCTCTGCCCAGCCACTTTCTCTGACAACAAAGCTGGTATTGTGCTGCGGTGGCAACCTATTGTCCATAGGCTTGTGCTGCGGATGCTCCGTTGAGGTAGTCCCTGAGGCCAGGTGGCGCAGCACGAGGCAGTGTCACCCTTGAACATCGGTTTCCAGGTCTAGTCTGTGTGTGTAATGTTGGTGTTTTGTCAACCTGGTGTTCAGGCGCTGCACAAGTTCATCAAACATGGCTGGAGGCATCCTCAGTGAAGTTCTGAAACGCGCCTGAAGGCGTCTTCGGTCCTGAGCTCCACCATTAGGCGTTGTCTGTAAAGTACATACTGTTCTGCTGTTTGCTGGCGAAACCATCGTTGAGCCAGATTTTTTGGTGCGACTGCTCTCCTTTTCGTTCCCGTATACTGGCTCACAGAAGCGTGGATGGTTTCCACAGTTTTGCAGAAGGATTGTCTGCTGTGCGAAAGGATTTTGTCGCAATCCCCAAGGTTGACATGACTGGCATGTGTGGTAATAGCAAGAGTAGATGAAGGTCTGCAGAGGTCTTACACAAAGCTGGTCTCTTTGTCTGAAATGAGATGCAGTACGAGTGCTCCCCCTTTTATAGGCCAGTATTAGGTGTTCCCTTTGCATCCTCTAGGCATCCTTCTAGGCATCCTCCTATGCATCCCGTAATATCCGACGATAGGTCCCCTCGTGCGAAGCGTTTTTCGTGTTTGTGTGAAGACGCTGTTGTTGGTCCATGTTGCATCTTGCTAGCATCCGTTCTGCAGTCGCTTCTGTGTTCGTTCCACTTCACTCCCTGGGTCCGGGCCGATGGAGTTTGCGCGGATGCGCGCGCACGGCCTAGCCGGAGGATAGCGATGAGTAACGGACATGCATAGCGGAAGCGGTTGCGGAATGGCGTTTAGCGGATTTGCAGGAACAGGGACGAATTGATACATTTCCGCCGCACAAGGTTTGAGCAGCCCAAAACTTTGGAGATGAATTGAAACGTCCATAAACGGATGCTGGATGGATTAGAGAGGAAGCCCAAAACGGAGCAGTGAGTACTATCTGTTTGTTTTCGAACGGATGGCAAGTTTTTTTGTCCGTTTTACATTCTCTTTGCATCCGTTGGTGCAGTGTGACACGGCCTTAAACTCTAGAATGATGCTATATAGCTATATAACTGTTTGGAATACAGTGCATCAACCGTTGCATAAGATAATTGAACTGGCTCTACTTAAATCACCAGGGGGGAAGAAAAAGAAATGTGAAAAAAAGAAAGAAATCCTGCTGAGCTCCTTACTCAAGACAGTGCTGAAAAATTTCACACAGGATAGGGAGAAAATATTCAGCATCATTCCTTCCCTTTTTCCAACTGCAAACAGGATAGAAAGTTTTAGAGGTCATTTTCAGCAACTTGACAATGGATTGAACATTTACTGTCTTACCATTTCCAGAAAACCAATGTTATTTGGGGAAATACAAAAGATCAAAGCAAAGTAAATATCCCTTTTTGAACCTTTATTGATGAGTAATTGGACAGATCCATCAGCGCACATAAATTCAAGAAAAAGCACAAAATAGATCAATAAACCATACTACCCTGCCAAGGAAATCTTTTTGTTTCAGCCAATTATCTAAAAAATTGTCAAGTAGATCCCAAGAGAAGAGTTTGAGTCTCATACCCTTCTGCAATAGTTGGTTTTAAAAAGCCTTTAAAAAAGGATATTTTTTCTGCAGAGATGCAGTGAGTTTTCTAAAGAAAACATTAGACTGGACCTTTTGAGTTAAAGCCCATGTCCCACTGCACCAACGGATGCAAAGAGGATGTAAAACGTTAAAAAAACCTTGCCATCCATTGGAAAACGCAATGCATCCGTTGTGTA
>BHFT01032184.1:0-24621 GCA_004320025.1 Laticauda laticaudata
TGCCTCCCTTTATATCCGCGGGGCTGACGCAATGCATCCTCCCCACATGCGCAGTGAATGCTAGGCATCCGCTAGGCATCCCCTAGGCTTCCACTAGGCTTCCACTAGGCTTCCTCTAGGCTTCCGCTCTGCATCTGCTTCATCCACTCAGCGTCCGCTCTGAATCTGCTGCATCCGTTCCGCATCCACTTTGCTGCGGTCCCCCAGAAGCCTTGCGGATGTACCATCTGCTCTCATCCGCTTCCATCCGCTAGGCTTCCGTGGAGTATCCGCTTTCCATCCGCCCTGCGTCTTCCCCCCGTCCGTTCCCTTCCATGTGGTCCGGTCTGGTTATGCAAATTTTTGCCCCATTTGAGAGAGTATAACAACGGATGGAAGATTTTTCTCATCTGCTGTGTCCTTTTTACAAACGTTTTGCATCCGTCGGCCAGTGTGACAGGGCCTTAAAATCTTATGGCATCTCTGGACACCTGCATAATTGGATAGCTGCATTCGTGTCAAACAGGCAACAAATGGTCAAAATAGGGAGCACCCTATCAAATTCCACATCTGTCAACAGCGGTGTCCCCCAAGGCAACATTCTAGGACCAATTCTCTTTATACTTTAGATAAATGAACTTTGTGACAAAGTTAAAAGCAAATGCATTCTTTTTGCTGATGATGTAAAACTATTCAACACCACCGACTATACTTCTACCCTTCAAAAAGGCCTTGACTATGTGTCAGAATAGTCAAACAAGTGGCAACTTCAAATCTCAATCAACAAAAGCTCTGTCTTACACATTGGCAACAAAAATCAGAAAATAAAATACAAGCTGAATGGACATGACCTTGTAGATGGCCCCCATTCTGTCAAGGACCTTGAAGTACTAATCTCTAATGATATAAGTTCCAGAGGCCACTGTAACAACATAGCCAAAAAGGCATTAAGAGTTGTTAACCTAATCCTGCATTGTTTTTTTTCCCAGTAATATTATACTACTAACTAGACCATACAAAACATTTGCTAGACCAATTCTCGAATACAGTTCATCTGTCTGGAATCCGCATTGCATATTGGACATTAATACAATCGAAAGAGTCCGGAGATATTTCATGAGAAGAGTCCTCCACTCCTCTACTCGCAACAGAATACCTCATGCTACCAGACTTGAAATTTTAGGCTTAGACATCTTAGAACTATGCTGCCTCAGTCTGACTTAAGCGTAGCACATAACATTATCCATTGCAATGCATTGCTACCCATCAATGACTACTTCAGCTTCAACCAGAACAATGCACAAGCACACAATAGATACAAACTCAAGGTAAACCACACCAAACTTGCTTACAAGAAATACGACTTCAGCAACAGAATGGTCAATGCCTGGAATACACAACCTGACTCTGTGGTTTCTTCCCCAAACACTTTAACCTTAGACTGTCTACTATTGACCTCACCCATTCTTTTTTTTTTAAAAAAAGTTTTATTGAATAAAGTGTTAAAAACATTGGATGCAGTGTGATCGTCCTGACAATCCTGTTTGTCATACATGTTATGCAGAGGCGATATTCAGCAGGTTCTGACCAATTCTGGAGATTCGTTAGTGGAAATTTTGAGTGGTTTGGGGAACTGGCAAATACCACCAATGACTGGAGATTTTACAGTATCCTTCCCCTGCCACACCCACCAAGCCATGCCCATAGAACCGGTAGTAAAAAAAAAAAATGAATCCCACCACTGATATTATAACATAGAAGACATATTTTATATACATTTATACATCTATACAATTTTTTTTATATTTCTTATCATCCATTCTGCCAACCCTGCTTTATTTTGATTCTAGAACCTTCCTTTTTTCCCACCATTGATAAAATTTATCCCATACTTTATAATATTCTGTTTCATCTTTATTTTTCATTTCCAAAGTTAATTTACCCATCTCAGAGCAAATCCACATCTTTTTTATTACTTCACTTTCATTGGGAATTTCTTTGTCTTTTTACTTTAGAGCAAAGGCTAACCTTGCTGCCGTGATTACCACACCCCATTCCTAAGAGGTCTGTAAAGGTGTGCATAAGCGCACCAATGTGCCTACCATCCCTGTCCTTATGTTCCCTTTTATTTGTATCCATTCCATGTATAAAAATTATGTTTATACTTATATTTGTTACTTAATACATGCTCGACAAACAAACAAATAAATAAAAAATAAAATATGTAAGAAACTTTGTATTGTATTGATGTATATATACAGCCTCTTATGGCTTCTTCCTCCTGCCTTTTAAATTAATGGATACTAGGATGAAAATTTAATGTAAGCTTCTTGTTTTGAAATTGAGCAGTTGCCAATTTATATGAACAACCATTTCTGTCCCTCAGAATCCACCTCAGCCCTTATCATGGTCCTTAACATTCAGTGTTGTTAATGCAGCAGAAAACACTATAACCTCAAATATTGTTTCTTCTCTAGAGTCAGTTGGGTGATATATTTTCATTTTTAGTTAATACATTTCTATGTATTATTATATTTCCCTGAAAATATAACTGAGTCTTATTTTCTTTTGACCCCTGAAAAAAATGGCTGGGGCTTCTTTTTAGGTGGCTCTAATTATTGACTCACCTCGTGGTAGTGGCACCAACAGCCCCGCCCAGCAGGAGCTTGCTGTCTGTAAACTTCTTCTGCAGCTGCTTGCCGTTGCTTGCATACATCACCCCTGGCCTCCATTTCACCATCAGAGCCTCCTGGAAAGCTCTCTGCAGCTTAGAAATGGGCTCCAGATTGATCAGTGCAGCACCTCCTGCCTTCTTGAAAGCCCTATGTAGCCAATTAAAGAGCTCCGAATTGATCAGCTACAGAGGGCTTTCCAGAATTGGCTACAGAGGGCTTTCCAATCAGCTACAAATAGCTTTCTAGAAGGCATCTGTAGGCAAAACAGAAGCCAGAGGGTGCCACGTGCATCAAACCAGAACTTGTTTCTCAGCTGCAGAGAACTTTCTGGAAGTATTCTGATGATGAAATGGAGGCCAAGAGGCGATGAGCACATCAATCTGGACTTCATTTCTTGGCTACAGAGGGCTTTCCAGAAGGATCTGACAGTGAAATGGAGACCAGGGGTGATGTATGCAAGTGATGGCAGTGGCCGCAGGAGAAGTGGGTGTAGGGATTCCCTCTCCTTCTAACTTAAGAAAGTGAAGACTCTTGAAATGAAGTATTTCAAAAGGAAGATTTATTAAGCAGAAGTTAAAGCATGCCATTCAAAGCAGTGTCTGACTAGGCAAGACAAGTAGAATTAAAGAAGTAGAGACCCCTCCCTTTAGCCAGATGTGGATTCAGCCACTCCACAGGTGTGAAGATGTTATTGTGTGCTGGCGGCTCTGAGAAACAGAAAAGTACATTCCCATGACCATCTTCTGCTGGCTAAAGTAAAATAACCCACATGGCCCTTCCTCCTATACATCTTCCAAGAGGTGAGAAAATCTCAAGGCACTGTGGCACCAGGATACAAGTTATAAAATACCAGTTGTCACAGATAATACTAATGAATTTATTCCAAGCTCCGCTTTTCCAATTGAATGGCAGTATCACTTTTAGGGATCTGAAAGTGGGCCTGAAAAGTGAAGCAGGTTCGAGGTGTGCGAGGCCTGGTACGTACAGCACCTTCAACCCCACCCCCACTCTAGCTTAATTTTTACCTGTGTGCCTTGCCTCCTCTCTGCACCCCAGGGTGGAAAGGGTCTTAATTAGGGCTAATTTGAGGGGTAGGACTTAATTTTAGTGCATGCATTCAAAAACACAATGGGGCTTCTTTTTTGGGGTGGTCATATTTTCAAGGAAACATGGTAGAAAAAAGAACATACCCTTCCCTTCCAAATCACACTGAAATTTATTGAAGAGCCATCTCTAAGGGTGAGGTCTTCCTGAGAATGAAGTTACAGTTCATGTGGAATCATTGGTGTGTAGCTAAACCCTTTCTGTTAAAAAAGTACTTCCTGTTTCCCAAGGATAATGGACTACTTCTTAGCAGACCAACTTCAATGGCTCTTAGCACAAATATTTCTATACCTATTTTTTCAAATTCACAGACACATCCATCCACCTGTCAACACATATACATAAATGATGTATAATGATTAATGTTTTACCTTTTCATAGAAATTGATAAGAGTGACCAGCAATTCAAATTCAAATTCATCCATTCTGCAGAGAGTGAATGAATGTTTACATAATACATATCAGCAATTTCAAAAGCAACTTTAATCACCTGTTGGGCTGCACAATATTTGCTTTAAGGGGTTGTCTGAAAGATGTTTTTGCTTCATGATGAAATGTCCATACAACAAAAGTGATGAATAACCGAACCATTTTATTTATTACTGCAAAGGAATAAAATATCCCTTTTACTGAAAAGCTTTCTTCTAAGTTTATGAAATTTGGGAAGCTTTATTTCCAATATAGGGCACCTAATTATGTGAAAGACAGACAGATTATAACTACTTCCCAAGAAAATAAAAATATAAAGGAGTAAAGCAACAAATCTCAAATGAGTTCAACAAAAACTCAACAAAATGAGTTTATTTGTCTGATATTTGAAAGACTACACTTCAGATTTTGTCCAATTCTGTTAAGAAATAATAATAAAGAAAAACATTTCCGCAGCTCATGGATTTGCCATAATAATTAAGTAAAAACCTAAACAATATGCTTTCCAAATCTCATTTAAAATCTGATGCTAAATCAGACCAGAAACTTTCCAAATCCTGGTCTACTTAATGAGTCAATGAGCCAGAGTCTGAACAAATATGCATGTTATTTACAGGGAAAGTTTAAAGAAAAAGCTGATTTTTCCCCTTTGCTGTATGCCTTTGCAGCAATAAAACCTGTAGATGGCACTCTTTACTTGCTGCAATCTTTTAATATCAGACATGAAAAATGCATGCTCTTTCACAAAAGTGTAGTACATAGTTCCTGCTAGTATTTTAGGAAGTTTCTAAAGATTCTTTTATTTCTAGCCTTTTTATAGGAGGGTACAAGGTTGCTTAATCTGAGTGTCCCGCTTTTCCATACAGTAAAACTGCAGTGGTTATAATCCCACCACACCTTCTGTTGGTGTGGCTTGGTGGGCATGGCAGTGGAAAGATGCTGTAAAATCTCCAATCAGACGTGGTATTTGCCGGTTCTCTGAACTACTCAAAATTTCCACTACTGGTTCTCCAGGACAGGTCAGAACCTGCTGAATACCACCTCTGATAATAGCAGCCATTGTTTTCTGTTGCCCGTCATTCCTCAGTTACTTTTTTGCATACTTGAAGTAATGGTTTTATTTTTCTATACTTGGGATACATCACATTTGTTGCAGCAGAGATTATACGCAAAATTTGAAAGCTGAACTTTAAATTGGGAAGGGGCAGAAGCAAATCTACATTTTATATGATTCAAAACAATATTAAAATTATTAAATAAAGTTAATATGACTATTCTCTTCCTCTCCCACTCTCTCTCTCTATAATTCACACATTCATAACAAGTGCAGACCACACATCAAAAACCACACATCAAAGACCTAAGAAATACATGGAGCCCTAGAGCTTTAGAATATGTACTCCCTATTTAAATAATGTGATCTAATTCTTACACATGGCATTTATCTGAATATTAGGCACTCTCTTCATTCTTTAAAATGCCCTTTCCATACTGAATTATGTGTAAGATCCTACAGAGTAAGAGTAATTGAGCCAGAACACAAACATGTGCAGATTTAAAAATCAGATAATTACAGTGAAGTATCCACTTCCTTTTCACTCAGAAATCTGCTCTTTCTGTCTCTTGATTCCTCAGATCAAATATTTTCTTAACCCTAAATATCACTTGGGAGATGAGATACTGTTCTTTCTAATACTGACAGCTTCTTCTGCAGCAATCTCTGTAGCCTTTAAACAGCCTTTACTTGGATTTACTGTCTTATATTTGGCAACTTTTTAAAATGCCAAGTGTAAAAATATGATTTGTTCCCAGATGAACATGTCATCTTTTCTCTCTCTTCTCTCTTCCCTCCTGTTGGAAGAAAAATCCTGTATAGCTCCAAACCAGGAGAAAGGTACTAGAAATAAAATGGAGGCTGATTGGAAAGAAGGACTCTGTTTATTTATTTTTTTAAAAAAAAAAAGTTTTTATTTTTTACAACAACATACGAACAAAACAAAAACATAAACCATCTTTCAATTATATTCATACAGTGTGTCAGTTGATTACATATTTTGTGCTATCATTTTTTACCATTACTCACAAGTTATATAAATTCTCAACTTATCGATCTAGCTTGTGCTTATATAATATAATATTTAAAAATTCACTTTGAATATTTTTCCATCATTTTATAGAGATATTCTAAATTTCATTTTGATTTAATATCCAATGGTTTATTAATTTATATTGTATTCTATATCAACTAATTAACTTTTATTGTAAGGCTTAGTACTCTATTTCTTTACCATATCTTTTTTATCTAACTAAAATAAATCCCAAATCATATAAATTGTTTATCCTCTTGATCTCTGCTTTCAAATGTCAATTTACTCATTTTGGCACAGTCCATTATTTTCTCTATATCCTCCTGCATAGGTAATTTTTTTCATTTTTCCAGTTCTTACAAATACAATTCTAGCTGCTGTTAAAACATTTACAGTCAAATATTCAATTTTTACAATATTTCCAGTATAATTCCCAATAAAAATATTCAGGTTTAAAGTCTATGTGTTGTTTTGTCATTTTTTCCAACATGTGTGGATTAATAGTCCAATATCTTTTTGCATCCGAGCATGTCCACCAATGTGGTAATATGAACCAGATATCTGATGACATTTCCAACATTTATCCAATTTATTCTTGAACATCCTGGCATTCTTGTTGTGGGTAAGTGCCACCTGTAAAACATCTTATACAAAATTTTATACGCAGTGACATCTTGTCATTTTTATAATTTAAGACCACAATTTTTCCATTTATCTAAGTCATCTATATCCAAATTTTTTCCCCCATGCAATCATTGTTTTTTTTACTTGTTCTTCCTCTAATTTAAACTCTAGCAAATGTCCATAAAGTTTTTTGATTACTTTTTCATCAGTACCTGGCAAAATTTTATCTAAATCACTCAAACTTGTCATAGATACCTTCTGTTTAAAATCTTTATCAAATCTGTATCTGCAAATATGAAAACCAATTCATTTTACAACATTGTTCTTCCAATGTTTGGCATAGATTTAAATTCACCCTTTTCATTCAATATCTCACCATATCTAACTGTTGTTCTTTTTATATATTATTGGATTGGACAAGCTTCAATAGTAGATAACCATCGTGAATTTTAAATAATATTGCTTTTTTTCTTCTCCCAGTTTAGAATAATGCTTCCTAACATAATATCTTCTAAAATACTCCCTACGTTTAGTTCCCTTATACAGAGGAAGGGCATGCCACCAACAGCAAGCCTCTTCCTAAATTCAAAAGTTAGTATTCCTTAATATTATCCACTCCTTTACCCAAATCAGACTTGTCCATTGGTAGAATAATTCCCAAGGGCAAAGCAAATCCTCCTCTTATTCTTGCATCTGTAAACAATTTAACGTTTTATTCTCGCTTTCTTCCCCTGCCAAATGTATTTTAGCACTCTTTGTTTAAATTCTTTCCCTAATCTGATTGGAATTGTCTGAAATAAAATATAAAATTCTGGCAATACATTCATCTTATTGTAGATATTCTCCCAATCAGTGATAATTGTAAATTTTTCGCCCATTTTATATAATCTGTCACAATCTGTTGTTTAAGTTTGAGATAATTGTCCTCCTTAAGTGTGCTACATCTTGGTGTTATATGTATCCCTAAATACTTCACCTTGTTTGTGACCTGGATCCCCAAAACTTCCTCCAATTCTTTCTTTTGTCTTACTAACATGTTCTTTGCTAAAATGTTTGTTTGTATCTTTATTTTATTTTTCAAACTGCTACTTTCCCATACTCTTCTATCTTTCTATCAGTTTAGGTGCAGACTCCAATGGATCTCTAATATAAATAACCAGGTCATCTGCAAAAGCTTGTAATTTATACTCTTCTTTTAAATTTTCATTCCTTTTATTTCTTTTCTCTTCTCTGATGTCCTATTCAGCACTTCCAGTGTGAATACAAACAACAGAGGTGACAGTGGACAGTCTTGTCTGTCCCTTTTCTATATTCTATACAAGTCTGTCAACTCTCCATTTATCATTACCTTTGCAGTTTGTTTGTGATATATCGTTTTGAATGCTTGAGTAAATTTTTTAACTAAAGCCCATTTGGTCCAATTGTAACAGCATAAAACACCAAATTTACATTATCAAAGGCTTTTTGTGCATCTATAAACATCAGAAGCCAATTTTTTTTCAGGATGTGCCTCACAGTATTCCAGTGTATCTAAAATTATTCCTCATATGATCTTTTAATCTTCTCTTCGGCAGAAATCCATTTTGATCAGGATGAATAAAATTGTTTAAATATCTTTTCAGTCTTTCTGCCAGACTGAAGCAAAAATTTTATAATCTGAATTTAATAGTGATATAGGTCTGTAATTTTTAACTTGCTGTGGGTCTGTGTGAAGGACTCTGTTTATTGATGAGCAGAATCTATGACAACATGCAGTTCTGGGAAAGTTGACAAATTGGTTGAATGAATGGTTGGATTTTATAGATTTCTGTTACTTTGAAGTTTGAACTGTTCTTTGGATTGTGGGCTTTTGTGTCTCCTGCCATTTCAATGGTAGTGGGTTAATCCTATTATGTCTTAAAGGTCATGTCCTATTCTTAGAATTTGGGTGGGGGATGGAAATTTTAATTCCAGCTTGGGGGAGCTGTGGCTGAAGATGTTTTGTTTGTGAATAGGCTGGCTTGGATTTTTTTAATGGTCACAAAATATCCATGTCTAAAGATTTCAGGTATGTGGTGGTGGCTGTTTTACAATGCAGAAAATTGGGGCTGCTTCCTGCCTCTAAGAGCATGTTTCTCCATTTCTCCTTTGGGGAAATGTAATATTCTGCCTCTTAATATTCCCAGAAATGTTTCATTCTCTAGGAGGGAGTTTCTCACACTCCTTTCTCCCTTTCTTTTTCCCTTTCTTCCAGCACAATATTGTAAAATGAAGTACTAATTGAAATTATTTCCAAATATATGAGAACAAATATGCATACACATTGTCATAAGGAAAAAGAACTTAATACAATACAGTAGTTATTAATTTCTCATCTATATACTGTAAGAAGGAATAAAAAGTTGTATAGTATAGCTACTAATTCTGTGGGACAAAATTTGTTGAAAGTAAATGTTTTAGAAAAAAAACATCATTTGCGAGGCTGATTGCAAAATAGTTATTAATAATTAAAAGAGAAGAAAATGAGTATTAAAATAAAAATTTACATGGGAGCCTAATAAGAAATCATACAACCATAAGATGGAAGGTTCTGATTTATTCATTCTTCATCTTTATATGTCGCTATTTATAATTATCCAAAGCAAGCTACAAAGAAGATGAACAGGTATGTGAATTTCATGGGAATTGCAATTTATCTATTTTCAATGTAAAACCCAAAGTTCTGACTTTACATTCTTGAAAATATTTTGAGAATCCATATTTCTTTTGATTGCTTCTGTTCCTTTTCTACATCTCTGATGTTTGGTCAAGTCTCAGGACACTGACCAAGTGGCTAGGCAATAGATTATTTTGATTTGTAAAAAGAAAAATTTTAATAGACATCTTTTTAAAAAAAATTAAAGGCCTATATACCTGTACTATCATTTATTTTAAGGGCTGAATGGCCTGAAATAAAATCAACATTAATCTGTATTGTGATCTTTAAGTATGTCAAAATTGTGCTTTGTAACACTGGCAGTTGCTTAGCTGGTGAGATGTCATGGGCAAAGCGGAAGTGTGAATCCTTAAATGAGACTTTGGTGGTGTGTTGACTGTTCAATTTTTATTAAATGCAGCTATGATCATGATTTGGTTTTGCTCCTGACAGTTTGGTGTGTTGGCCAGAAGGACATGCTGAAAGAGGCCTGATGGAGCTTCTGGCCACCTCTGCTCTTGGACTGCAGTTATTCAGCTGCATCTTCTCTATGTGTACTTACACCTTCACTTTGACTCTACTTTGGTCTCCTCTGAATCAGAGGTAAGAGGAAGATTCCTCCATGGGGACCCTTGCAGGCCTAAGATATTAAGAGTTTGTACCTGAGCTTATCAGGGGAAGTGACATTTATTTGGCCATTTAGGAAGGATCACTCCCTTCTGAGAATGTTGGTGATGATGAAAAATTAGTAGTAATTGACTTGCCCCAGAAGTACACATATCAGTATATAAGGATTTATGAACTGGAATAGCCATAACAAGTCAGCCAGTGGGAACTGTTTGGTGACTGAGACACAGGATTTGTTGTGAGCCATGTCAGACAACTTGGAGCCTGGGTGTGGCTTAGCGTAACTGTTCTGTGTATATAAGAGTTGGTTTGTCCTTACTTCTTACTTCTTGCTTCTAGTTCTAGTCCTTGTTTCTTCTTGTACTTGTTACTTCTTCTTCTGTCTACCATGTTGCAAGAGCCGCATGGATATTCTATACATGCATCATTATATATTGTATACATGCATCATATTATTGTATATAAAGAAGTTTCTTCTACATAATGAATCCTGCTGAAATATTTGTTTGTGTGATGGCTGGATTGCTACAAACTGTGACAGGTTATGGGCCCAGAGCACACCCAGCCAATCCAAACACACAATAAGACTGAACTGTAATCAAGTTGAGGGACAGCCTATGTTATAAGCAAAAAAGAACAAGGCTGAGAAGTCTTGGAGGATGGCTGTTGAGGATTGAGGAAAGTTCTCTGCCTCAATTGGGACAGAAGAATTATATTATTTTGGCTGCAAAAATGGAATGCTTCCTGAAGACTAAGGTGTCAGCTTTAAAATTCAGCTGTCACATTTCATGGAAGGGGTGTGTGGAAGAGTTGAAAAGTTCAAGGTTATTCTGTATGTCATATTAAGAAATTCCAGTTGCAGTTAATTGGTTTTCGTGATTTATGAAGTGTAGAAGTGAGAGGAGAGAAGGGAGGAGAGAAGGTGGATTCTGTGTAATGTGTGAAAATAATTTCACTTTGGGAAATTGCCTTTGACATGCCAGATCTGTTTCTAAATAAATCAATTGGAGAGAAAATGTTTCAGAGTGATTGATACATGGATACTTTCTGGATGCCTTACATTTATTTCCTAAAGTCCACTTTTATTTTTAATGGGGCTTGGCTGATACCCCGGAGTTCTTTTTCCAGAAATGGAGAAAGATCAACAATCAGCTGAAGTTGGAGATGTGCAGGGGGGAGAGTATGGGGGCCCTCTCTCTGGAACATTAATTGGATCTGCAATCTCCCTTGTTTGGAGATGATGGATGCTTTCAGAATGACAGTAGAAGAAAGAGATTGGGAACTGTTCTGAAGCATTTCAACTCAAGAAGTTGTTATAATCCAGAGGTAACCCAGATGTTTGAAGAGAAATCTTTCTCAACCCCAGGCATATTGTTACTCTGTCAGATTGGAGGGAGGAGACTATACAGATGCCAGTTGGAGGAAGCCAGAAAAACACATTAACTGACAGAGTATGTTGCAGCCTCCAAGGCAATCCCCTCATTTTCCAGAGAGAATTTTGCCTCTGCAGAGAGTATCCCTCCAGGATGGGATTTTATCCAGGCCAGGGGTGGATTCCAATGCCAATGGCAGCCAGCACCAACACAGCCCTGGTCTGAAGGGGGGTTGCCCAGACAACAGACAGCAGCCACTTCCCCTCCATCCATTTCACGCAACTAGGCCACATCCATATTCCTCCTGGCAACCAGAAATGCAGCCCGAACCAGCAGTTCCAGTACAACCTGCAGGGGTCTGGCCCATGTCACCTCTGCAACCATGACCCAGGCCAGATCAAATACCCTTTAAGGCCATATTCGATGGCTGCCATGAACATTTCAGTTACTTTTTCACTTGAATCCAATCCCACATAGAACAATTTGGAGATCAATATGCCACAGAGTGCAATTTGGTTACAACCATAACCAATGGGATGAATGAAGGGGATGCTTCATAGAATAATATCAGACAGAGGAGTAAAATTTACTGGAAAATTTTGGAGGGAATTTCTGAAATCCAATGGTTCCTCTCAAGGGTTATCCTCAGCTTTCCATCCTGCTTGTAACAGAGCAGCAGAGAGGGCTAACTCCATGATTGAACAATACATTAGATGCTATGTAAATTATCAACAAGAAAATTGGGTTGAGTTATTACCTTTTGCAGAGGTTGCTTACAATAATGCAGTACATAGCAGCATGGGATTGACTCCATTCCAAATCAACACTGGAATGGATTTTGTNTTACAATAATGCAGTACATAGCAGCATGGGATTGACTCCATTCCAAATCAACACTGGAATGGATTTTGTCCCAATGCCAGAGTTATCTAGACAACTTCCCTCATCCATGTCCCTAACAGAATGGATGAACTCATTAAAGAAAGGATGGGAAGATACAAAAAAACCTTTGACTGAAGCTGTAAAAAATTATAAAAAACAGGTGGATAAGCATAGATCCCTTCAACTGCCTTTTAAAGTAGGGGACAAAATATATTTGTTGACCAAGTATCTTAGGTTGAAACTGCCCAGTAAGAAGCCGGGTCCAAAATTCTTGGGTAAATTCCCAATTTCAAAGATAATCAATCCCGTCACTGTCCAATTAAGTCTTCCTCGAATATTGGGGAAAATTCATCCAGTATTCCATTGCAGTTTATTAAAACCAGCTACTATATCAATGATAAGACCACCATCAATTGCTCCCCCTAAACTGTTAATGGTACAGGGGGAAACGCATTATGAGGTTCAAAAAATTCTTGATTCTAGATTACACCATGGCCAATTGCAATATTTGGTCTTATGGAAAGGATACCCCCTCTCAGATGCTAGATGGGAAAAGAGTTGGGATATTCATGATGATCAATTGGTTAACCAATTCCATAAGGATTTTCCCCACAAACTGAAGGATTCTCATGGAGAGGGGAGAGGGGGTTAAGGACAATGTGTTAACCCCTGTATCTGCTTTTTTTTTCTTTTCTTTTAGGAGGAGTTTTCAAGGGGGGATGCCTGTCAGCTTTGAAATTCAGCTGCCACATTTTTTTTAAGAGAGTTGGAGGAGTTGAAATGTTGAAGGTTATTCTGTATGGCATATTAGAAAATTCCAGTGGCAGTTAATTGGTTCTCATGATTTATGAAGTGTAAAAGTAGGAGGAGAAAAGGGAGGAGAGAAGGTGGATTCCATGTAACGCACAAAAAATTTTTCACTTTGAGAAATTGCCTTTGACATGCCAGATCTGTTTCTAAATAAATATATTGCAGAGAAAATGTCTTGGAGTGATTAACATTATGGATACTTTCTGGATGCCTTATAGCCATGCCAAACAAAAACTAAAGCTTTACAGCTGGGAGAATTGCAGAGACCAAAGGAAAATGTCACAGGTAGAGATGTAAAAGATGGCATGTGCCATTAAAATCGACAATTATTGGAAGTTACATTATCAAACACTAGAGCTCTACAAGCTCTTGTGCTAAATGTCAAAGAGCTGTGTGCAAAAGAAAAAATTAAGACTAACATATCAAACAGAACAAACAAATGGGAACAGGTAGAACAGCCAGCTTTAGAACTGATGGTGAAGCCAGAAAGAAGAGGGAGGTCAACTTATTCTCCAAAGTATCTGAGGGCAAGACAAGAAGCAATGGATGGAAACTAACCAAGGAGAGAAGCAACCTGGAACTAAGGAGAAATTTCCTGAAAGTGAGAACAAGTAATCAGTGAAAATATTTGTCTTCAGAAGTTGCTGCACTTCAAAAGCAGAAGATAAAAGTGAGTATGGAAGCCCGGGTGGGCATGCGTGCCCAACAGCAGACCGGTGGAAGCAGTTCAGTCTCTGCTCTCACCGACGCTACTGGCTCGGTATAACTGGGCCAAACTGTTACCATACCACCACTCCTTCCTTCCTTCCTTCCTTCCTTCCTTCCTTCCTTCCTTCCTTCCTTCCTTCCTTCCTTCCTTCCTTCCTTCCTTCCTCCCTCCCTCCCTCCCTCCCTCCCTCCCTTCCTTCCTTCCAGAATACAATACTGCAGACTAACTCTACCAACTGCCAGGAGTTCGATCCTGACCAACTCAAGGTTGACTCAGCCTCCCGTCCTTCCGAGGTCAGCAAATGAGGACCCAGATTGTTGGGGGCAACATGGTGACTGTATGTAAACCACTTAGAGAGTGCTGTAAAGCACTGCAAAATGATAGGTAAGTTCTAAGTACTATTGTTATTGTTAAATGAATGGGTGTAATCGCAGAATTTGTACTATATTCCCCCTTCTAACCAAATATAGTTTCTTCCTTGTTCAGATTCATCTTTCTTCTCCTTACTGGCCTTCAAAAATTCCCTGTAGAAGTTCCACAGCAGGTTGCATCTTTCTGGGTCCAATTCCCACAGCTAACATTTACTTCCTTGGCCTTTGGTGGACCAAATGAAAGTAACTGGTTCATATTTCTTGCTCTCAGCACTGCGCCAAAGCAAGCACAATAAAAGAAGCTCTGGAAACAATGCCATTTGCTGAAAAATACTGAACCTGCCACAGCAGTCCAAGTGCATTTGAAATGAAAATATTGGCTTGTCTGGATAGGAGCTGTATTTTTCCCCCCTTCATCCCTTGTCAGATATAAGATAATGACCCTAACCTTACATTATCCCATTACTCACCCTGAATGCTCACCAGAAAGGGTAGTTTGGCCTGCTATTTTTGCTGCTGGCAAGGCCTAAATTTCTCAGGCCACATTGATGGATGTCCTAAAGCTGCTTCTATGAAAATTGATTCTCCTTTTGGAATCATTTTGTGGGGGCCTGATGGCAGGGTAGATGTGGAGTGTATCTCTAGCTTTAGTGATCATTAGGAAGCATTTTCCACTGCCTGCACAGCAGTTCTGTTGCTAAACTATTTACAAAAAGTAGAAAAACAAAGTCAGAAGGGACCTTGGAGGTCTTCTAGTCCAACCACCAGCTCAAACAGGAGATTCTATGTCATTCTGGACAAAGGGCTGTCCAATCTCTTATGGATAACCTCCAGTGTTAGATCCCAAAGGTACTTTTTCAAGAGCCAACTGGACTTTCTTTGTTTGTTTTTTCTTGAAGACATTTCACTTCTCATTCAAGAAGTTTCTTCAGTTCTGACTTCAAGTCAGAAGCTTTTTGGACAAGAAGTGAAATGTCTTGAATCAAAGAAAGTCCAGTTGCCTCTACAAAAAACATATTTGGCACAACCATAACCTGGAGGACTGAGAATGTCTATAGACATCCCGTATAAGAGCACCCACAACTTCTGGATTTGATTGCAAACAAGGTGAAGAAATAAGATTGACAATCATGGTGGTATCAATTTGCACTGCAAAACCATTTGGAACTGAGCAATAATGCACCAAGAGAGGAGAAAATATTTGTAGCTCTGGATTGAACAGTGGGGTCCTTGTGCATGCATGATTCTGAGTTTGGTTGGTTGTGTTTTTGTAGACATTTGCAAGAAAATGTCCAAGTTCAGAGAACATCAATGACCCCACAACAATAATATAATTAAATGGGGATATTTGGGAGGAAAACAAGCAATGGTGCATAGCAGAATGTCTATGCAGATTCTCCATCATCTGGATCATGGTTGTCCCAAAAGTGTTTTTTCAAGAGGCAACTGGACTTTATTTGGTTTTCCTTTGAAGACATTTCACTTCTCATCCAAGAAGCTTCTTTAGCTCTGGAGAATCACATTATCTTACAAAGCTGAAGAAGCTTCTTGGATGAGAAACAAAACATCTTGAAAAGGCATCTTTGGCACACACAACAATACAGTTTTGTTCTGGATCTAGGGAGATATGAGTTCCTTTTCTTTCCAAAAGAGTGGCACCATCAGGGGGAAAAAATCCAGTGTCCTACTAAACAAAATAATCAAAGGATCCTTACTTGGTCAAGAAGTATTATGTTGACCATTAAAGAAACATATATTTTATGACTCTCAACAATTTGTCCCTTCTATAATTCAAATTGTAGGTGATGCTCATCTTACTCTATGTTCTGAAAAATCATTCTGATGCTAAATGTTTTACTTTTTGATATATGATGATGTTCCATTACATTGAAGAAAAAAATAGGCACAGAAAATTGCAGGCTGTTTTGATGTCACCATGCTGGCTAAGGGGGGACTAGAACTCAGTTTCCTGGTGATTAAAACATCATGCTACAAACCAGGAGACCACGAGTTCTAATACTGCCTTACGCACAAATCCATTTGGGTGATTTTGGGCCAATCATCAGGAGACAGTGAGTTCTAGTTCTGTACTCAGCACAAAAGCTGACCGGGTGACTTTGGGCCAATCACTAGAAGATGGTGAATTCTAGTTCTGCATTAAGCCTGAAAGCTGACTGGGTGACTTTGGGCCTGTTTCTCTTTCTCAGCCGTCAGCACCTCACAGCATTATTATTGTGGGGAAAATAGGAGAAGTAAAGATATATGTTCCTCATATGTTATTTATAAAAATAATAAGGGCAGGTTAATCTAATAAAAAATAAATTAATAAAGCGAAAAGAGAAAACTAGATGGGCAAAGCCTGTGAAAACTAAGAGAAAAGCGAAAGATGTAACAGAAACTGAGTATAATTGATTAACTGCTGGGCAATTAAGACACAGTTTTAATTAAGAATAACAGGGTTATAATATAGTTTTAATTAAGAATTAGAGGGTTATGACATGTACCAGTACTGTAGGTGTGAACGTGTGTCATTCATGGTTTTGAGGGCATACAGAAAATTTGGAAACCTATAGATTGGTAATAGCTGCCTGTTACACTCTGTGAATATTGATAATAGAAGAGCCGGGTATTATTATTGTTGTTGTTGTTGTTGTTTTGACAGAAAATGTGCCATATTCAGAATGCATGTGGCCCAAGGGCAAACAAATTATTCTACCAGGACCTGTAAAATTAGGGAGGAATGAAATAAAAATGTACAGGAAAAGTAATTTACGGGATGAAAGCATGGGAATAGTGACTGGTGGGTAATTGCCTAGGAAAAGCTCAGTTAAATACATGGTTTAAGCAGATGTCTATTCGTACATTCCTGACAGCAAAGGAACAAATACGAACCTAGAAGCTTGATTAATTTAATTGTTCAGGATGAAAGAGGGAGAGAATTAGTGAAGGATTTAAGAATGATAAGAAGCTCTGGATAGCAAAAACAAGGTGGCTGATAGGAAGCCCTTTCATGTCTATCTAAAATATGTTTATAGGGAGTCCTTGAATTATAAGGGTTTGTATAGGGACCATTAAAAATTACAAATGGCATTGGAGTGCAGAGCTGACGTCATGACGATACGGCAGCGATCTTGGAGTTCTGAGATCGCTGCCAATATCTTTGCTCCTGGACGGTCCATTTGGATCTAAACCATCCCGAAGAGATGGTGAAAGTGAAGAGCGCAACCTGTTGATCCCAGGGATACTGCAAAATCCCTGGTAGATCCAGGAGAAGCTCTTCTTGCCAGTGGCAAAGAGGCAGCCATTAAAACTGCTGAAGTTGGGACAGCTCCGAAATGGAAGAGAACAGAAAGAGAGAGTGTGCTGGTTTGGTGAGAACTTTTTCTTTATTTTAAGATCTGAAAGGACACCCTAAGGAAAAGAAAGAATCTGTAAAAGTTTTGACAGAAGTGATTAAGCGGCGATTTTAAACAGGAATGTCAAAGTAATGTTTTTTTTCATAGTTGGATTTTCTATATGTGGACTTATACTTTGAAATTGGACTGGTTTTTTTTTTCTCAATTTTTTTTCTCCTTTTTGATTTTGCAACATTTTAGGCTAGAGACTCCCTTTTAGCTATTTCTCTTTTTAAATATTTTTTTTTCTTTCTTCTTAATCCTTCTTATATTTTGCTGGGAAAGGAGGGGGAAAGTGAAAGCAAAGAAACTTTGTAACACTGCCAACTCGAGGCTTGGAAATATTCTATTTCTCTTGTGACCAGACAAAGCTGAGAAATGTCAACAGAATTGTTAACTAATATTCAAGAAATAAATATTGAATCAAGTACTTGGGCAGATCATAATCCACTTACAATTAAATGGAAAGGACAAAGAAGAAGATCTAGATGGATGTTAAATAATACTATTTTAAATACTATTTTAAAGGAAAAAGATTTCACACAGTGGATGGAGAAAGAATTGGCTTTTTTTTTCAGAAAAAACAAAAAAGAAGATACATCAATTCAGAATGTATTGGATACAATGAAGACATATACCAGAGACTTGGTAATAGACCATACAAGGAAAGGAAATACTATGAAAAGAGTAGTCTCTAAGGCATTAGAGGATGAATGCTCTAAGGCATTGAATGAATGCTCGAAGGCATAATGCTCTTCATCCTCTACGGCATTAGGGGATGAAGAGGACTTGAAAAAGAGTTACAGAAAATGCCACAGAAAAAGGACATTAAGCTAAAAATGGATATAATTAAACATTAAAATAGGTTTAATTTAGAAAAGAAGACTAGACCAGAAATTAGAGGTGCTAAACAGAACTTTTTTGAAGATGCAACAAACCAGGTAGATGGTTAGCATATTAAACTGAGAAAGGAAGAAAGAATTCAAAGGAACAAATGTTGCAATTAATAGATGATTCAAGGTTCAAGTTTGCTATGGCAAGTTTAAAAGAGAAGAAGGAAATGCATTTCGAGACTATTATGGATAACTATATACACAACAGAATATTGATAGGAAAGAATTAAACAAGTATTTACAGAATTCTAATTTACCCCAGACTACCCAAAGAGATCGAAACAATTTAGAAACGCAATATAACGATGATGGAGTTAATTGAAGCACTTTAAGAGCAAAATAATGGGAAGGCACCATACCCAGAATGGACTCCCAGCAGAATTTTACAAAAACATTCCAAGAATCATTGAACTTTCCATTGCTAGAGTTATGAATGAAGTTATATTAAAGAAGAGGATACCTAATCATGGTCAGAAGCTAAAATCAACTTGTTCCAAAGAGGAGGAACCGATCCATTACAATCAAGAAACTATAGACTTATTTCCCTACTAAATGCAGACTATAATTTTTTTGCTTTAAAAATTGAATATTGGCAGAAAGATTAAAATATACTTAAATAATTTTATTCATCCTAATCAAAATAGATTTCTGCTAAAGAGACAATCAAAGACAAGATGAGAGTAATCTTGGACACTTTGCAATACTATGAGGCACATCCTGAAAAACAAATGGCTTTGATAATTTCTAGATGCACAGAAGGCATTTGATAATGTGAATTGGCGAATTCATGTTATTACTGTTGGAACAGATGGGCTTTACTAGAAAATTTATCCAAGTAATAGAAGCTTATATATCATGAGCATACGCAAAAGTTAATATAGAGGAGACCTGACAGACTCAATTGACAGAAAAAGGAACAAGGAAGGTGCCCACTATCACTTTGCTTGTTTGTGTTAACTTTTGGAAGTGCTAAATAGAAATATTATTAGATGAAAGAACATAGAAGGGATGAAATTAAAAAGGAAGAATTTAAGTTGCAAGCATTTCCAGGTGACCTGGTTTTTATCTTAGAAGATCACTAGGAACAGCACCAAAATTGACAGAAAAGATAGAGACATATGGTAAGGTGGCTGGTTTGAAAATAAATAAAGATAAGACAAAGATCTTCACAAAGAACATGCTATCTAGACAAAAGGAAGAAACTGGCAGACTTATTGAAAATTCAGGTCACAAACAAGATCAAGTACTTCGGGAAAGACTTGACAGCAAGATGCAGCACCATTAAAAGAGAATAATTATATCAAACTTAAACATCAGATAGCACTAGATCTGGTGAAACAGGAAAATTTACAAACTGTCATTAATAGGTTGGTATATCAACAATCAAGATGAATATATTACCATGAATTTTATATTATTTCAGACAATTCCAATTAGCGGATATAAGGACTACTTTGGAAAGTTTAAATAAAATTGTGTTGAAATATATACCGGTATAGCAAGGTAGAAAGCGAGAATAAAGTTAAAACTGTTGCAAGATGCTAGAATAAGAGTGGATTTGGTTTGCCTAATGGGAGTTGTATTATCAAGCTACAAATCTGATGTGGGTTAAGGAATGGATAACATTAAGAAATACTAAGATTGTTGACATAGAAAGACATGATCTATTGTTGGGGTGGCATGCTTTTTTATGGTACAAAGGAACTATAATACAGGGGTATTTAGAAGACATTATATACGGGAGTCTCTGTAGCTAAACTGGAGAAAGATAAAGACAATGTTTATTGAAAATTCCAGTTTGGCTATCGACTATTGAAGCATTTTCCTATCCTATAATAAAAAAGAACAAACAGTTAGATATGGTAAAATACTTGAATGAAAAGAGGTGAACTTAAATCTATACAAAAAACAAGAGAGACAAGGTATGAAGATGAAATTGGTTTTCATATGTAACAAATACATTCAAGGTATGATAAAGATTCGAAACAGAAGGTTTTTTATGATAAACTGACTGATTTAGATAAGATTTTGTCAGGTACTGAATGAAAAGATGATTTAAAAATTGTATGGATATTTATTAGAAATTAAACTAGAAGAAGAAAAGTTAAAGAAACATGATTGCTTGGGGGAAGAATTTTGATATGGGATGGATTTAGAGAAATAGCAAAAATGTGGTCTCAAAATTATAAGATGACAATGTCAACATCATATGAAGAAAATTTGTATAAGATGTTTTACAGATGCATTTTCCCCCGACAAGAAACAGCAAAAATGTTCAAGAATAAATCAGAAAATTGTTGGAAATGTCATCAGACACCGGCTCATATTACCAATTGTGGTGGACTTGTGCGGATGCTAAAAAATACTGGACTAAAATACACATGTTGAAAAAAAATGACAAAAAAACATATTGATTTGAAAACCAGAGATATTTTTATTTGGGAATTTTACCTGAAATATATAGTAAAGACTTGAAATACCTGATTGTAAATGTATTAATAGCGGCTAGGATTGTATTTGCTAAAAAACTGGAAAAATGAAAAAAATACCATCACAGGAGGAAATTTTTAGAAAATAATTGGAATGTGCGAAATGAGTAGATTGACATTTGAAATTAGAGAACAAGAGGATAAACAATTTTATAAAATTTGGGATCTATTCTATCAATGGTTAGATAATAAATATAGTAACAAAATATGTAGACTTTTAGAAAATACTAAAAATATGAAGATGTATTTTTTTTCTTATTATATCTACAAAATGATTTTAGGATAGATTGGGATGATAATATGAATTGTCACAAAATAAATTGAGTAAAATATGATTATTCTTAAAGCATGAATGAATAAAAGTATGGTCAAATGATTGATTAATAATGATATTAATGTATTTAATATTTGATTGAAAATACGAGATTATAATATAATGTAATTGTACTGAGACTATAGAAATGGAAGCACAAAACAATTTGTAAACGAACCAGCACACTGTATGTATATATATGGAAGATGGCTTGATGTTTTATGTTTTGTTTGTTTATCTTTGTTTTAAAAACCAATAAATTTTTTTTTTAAATGCTAAATACACAGTCTCAACATCTGGCTAAACTATGTATTCAAGTATAATTTGTTGAAATGATGTGCTATCCATCTCCCAATGATGCTGGTCACTCACAACATTCAAACAGTTTTAAAAATGCAATCAATCAATTTTATAAAAAAAAAAAATCTCCAAGTACCTACTAGAAGGTGGATACTTCCACAATCCAAAAAAAGGTTGTTTCTATGCTGAATAATCAAATGGTTGATAAATAATGATATTAATGCATTGAATATTGGATTGAAAATATGAGATCGTATATAATGTAATTGTAATTGAAGACTACCAAATGGAAGCACAAAAATATTTGTAAACCAACTGACACACTGTTATGTATATATATGGAAGATGGCCTGATGTTTTTATGTTTTGTTTGTTTATGTTTGTTTTAAAAACCAATAAAAATTCAGCAAAAAAATTACAAATGGCACTGAAAATAGTGACCCCTGACCGTTTTTCACACAAACATTGCAGCATCTCCATGGTCAGGGGATCAAAATTCAGCCGATTGACAACTGTCTCACATTTATGATGGTCGCAGTATCCCAGAGTTACATGATCCCCTTTTGCGACCTTCTGACAAGCAAAGTCCATAGGGAAGCCAGATTCACTTAACAACCATGTGACTAATTTAACCACTGCAGTGGCTCACTTAACAATGGTGGCAGGAGAGGACATAAAATGGGACAAAGTCACCAAATTTCTCACTCAGCCACAGGAATTCTGGGCTTGGTTGTGGCTGTAAGTGGAGGATTACCTATATGAGGTGTACAGGTAGAAGAAGGACACTAGTGAAGGATGGTGCATAGGAAAGCAAAACAAAACAAAAATTCCTGAAGATTAAAAGAGACAGAAAAATGCAGAATGTTTTTGCTCTAGGTTTATTTTAAAAAATGAAGCCGCAGAACTGGGTGAAGAGAAGGAACTCAAAAAGTAAATTAAATACAAACATCTTTTAATGCCTTTTTGTTTTTATAAAGATATATATTGATCTCAATGGTCGCAAGCCAACCAGAGTTTGGTATTCAGATAAATGGCTGGTACAGATGTTTTAAGCACATGAATGAAATGGTGGGATGCTTGGTGCTCTCTGAGCTTGATGGTTTTCTTGCAGATGTTTCATTACCCAACTAGATAACATCATCAGTGCTAGAAGGGAGTGAGATTTGTGGAGAGGAGGAGGAGGAGGACTGTGTAGTCACTGATGCTCTCTGAGCTTGGGGTTTTCCCTTGGACTTTTCATTACCCAACTAGGAAACATCATCAGTGCTAGAAGAGAGTAGGGTTTGTGGAAAGGAGGAGGGGAGGGAGGAGGAGGAGGACTATGGGGTCCTCAGTGCTCTCTGAGCTTGGTGGTTCTCTTGTCGATGTTTCATTACCCAACTAGGTTCCACCATCAGTTCTAACCAATGAAAGAAAGTAGTACAATATTTAAGATTAAACTGAAATGATGGGACATGGGAAGATTTTTTTTTCTTTTTGAGATCTTGAAGGAATGAAACTGACATCTTTTACCTCAGAGGAAAAATGATGAAAAGGATATCATATCTCTTGTGAGATATAGTAAGACTGCAGGTATAGATGTGTGCTTGAAGAATGGTTAAAATATAAACGGGGTTTGCTCATGAAGAAGTGTGTGGAATTGCTTTAAATTGATGTGAAGACTTTGCCTTTGTTGAACAATAAGGAGAATTAGCAGTGGCTGGGGAATTCTGGGAGTTGAAGTCCATCCATCTTAAAGTCACCAAAATTGACAAACGTTCTTCTGTTTAAAGGGGAAAATAACAACACCATGACAGGGGGATGAGTTTATTAAGCATGCCTGGAAAAGTGTCTGAATTTTGCCTGAAATATTATGAAAGGGGATAACATCTAGGCCCCCTCCATGACTTCCAAAAAGGCTCAACATTTTTCTGGTGGAGACTGATTTGACACAATATAAAAAAGATGTTGACTCTTTGAAAAAAAGTGTCGAGAAGAGCAACTAAGATTGTTAAAGGCCTGGAGACTAGAACATATAAAGAACAGTTGCAGGAATTGAATATGTTTAGTCTAAAGAAAAGAAGGACTGGGGGGACATGAAAGTAGTACTCCAGTATTTGAGTGACTGCCTCAAAGAAAAGGGAGTCAAGCTATTCTATTGTTGGACGTTAAAGCCCACCCCTCTCCTAGAAAATTGAAATACCCTAGGAAATATTTAAAAAGGCAGAATATTTCCCCTCAAAAGAGTAGAAACTCAGAAGCAGAAGCTCACCCCCACCTTTTTTAATGGGTGGGCCATTATTAAGGCCTGGGCCAGAATATTATACATAACAAAGTTCTCCAGGTAGAACTATAGAAATTGCCCAAAGCCCTTTCATCATATCATCATCCAGCAAGGCTCAACCAACCCTGGGATTCAAGAAAGCCTACAGAGTTGGCACTGCAAACCCGCATGGGAGTCTGACAACTAATCAGAAGACAAGCTCAAACTCAAATCCCAACAGAGGGTATAAAACCCAGGCACTCTCAATATCTCAGCCCTTCTTTCTTTGGAGCTCCAAGCCATGTGGTTCTGTCCACCATTAAACCATCTTTCCAAACAGCCTCCATGTTTCCAGTGCATTTTACCCCTGTTGGAACTGAACCCAGAATGATAATTCTTCCAACACTCCAAAGAACCTGAAAGCAGGACAAGAAGAAATGGATGGAAACTAATTGTTCCGTCCGGAAAGAAGCGGGTGAGACCAGGTTCCAAACAACAACTCTTTATTTCAAACCGCTAGGTAAAGAAACGGAACATAGCCCAAGCTGCTGCAGCCCTTTATATAGCGGCTAGCCTGCCGGCTTGTGGCCAATGACAGTTATTTAATTCTTCCCACTGTTTGGCGGCTTCCCGGATTGGTTCCTA
>BHFT01032185.1:0-21378 GCA_004320025.1 Laticauda laticaudata
TTATTAGGTCCCAGATTAAAAAATATAACCAAATTCTATAATTATCTGTATTAGACACAGGAATATACGAAGAGGAAGTAGTCAAAGCGGAACATGATACGCTTTGAGCGTAGAAATTACTAGCGCAGTACCATGTCGAAGCACCCACATTATCCAAGAATCCCGGCGCAAAACAGGGCCTCTGGAATCTCAGTGAATCAGTTACAAATACACAAATTCAGCAACCATATAAAGAAATATGCTAATAAAACGTTTGTTATACCGTTAGTAAATATGACATCAGTATGATAAACAAATAAGGAACCAGAGATTGTTGATAATGGAATTGTTTTATTCACTTCTCTTTCTTTTCCTTTTTTCTCTTTATGTTGGGTATGTTTTGTTTGTATTTTGTTGTAATAATCACTATAAAAGCTTTGCTGTGATTGCTATGCCACCCCCTCTGTAAGTCGTGGCTTCTAGGAATAGGATTCTTTTATTCGACAAGTTTACCCACTTTCATCAGTAAGGAGGCGCGCTATAGTTTATAGTATCCCAATTGGGTCCAGTGCCATACCTCTCCTGCTTCTTCATATCTTGCATGGGCTCTTAATGGGCTCAATTATAAATATAGCCAACGTGTTACAGTGGCAGGCCAAAAAAAGCCAATGAAATCCTACAAGCAATCAAGATCAAGTGAGGTACTAATATCACTCTATAAAGCCTTAGTAAGACCACACCTAGAATACTGTATGCAGTTTTGGTCACCACACTATAAAAAAGATGTTGACTAGAAAATGAAAATGACTAGAGACTAGAAAATGCACAGAAAAGAGCAACCAAGATGATTAGGGGACTGGAGGCTAAAAAAAAAGACTCCAAGATCTCTTCCATAGTTACTGGTATTAATCCTGGTTTCACCCACTCTATATACAGTATGTACTTTTGGTTTATATTGCCTAAGTGTCAGGCTTTATTTTTCTCAACATTGAATTTCATTTTGTTAAATAGTGTTCAAGACTGTCAAGATCCATCTGGATCCTGAGTCTATCATCTAGGGTGTTGGCAATTTAGTATCATCTGCAAATTTGGTGAGGTCCTCTTCTATTTCCTCATCTAAGTCATTGATGAAGATATTGAAGAGTACTAGGCCTAAGAAGGAACCTTGTGGTACCCAACTACTTACTTCCCTCCATGTAGACGTAGTACCATTAAGGACTACTCACTGAGTATGGTCTGTCAGCCAGTTACAAATCCATCTGATGGTGATGCTATCTTTCCCACTTTTTTCGAGCTTACTAAGAAGTAGGTTGTGATCTACTTTGTTGAGTGCCTTCATGAGAAGAATATCTCAAGGGAAGTAACTCATGAAATGTGAACAGTTTGGCAGCTCCATCTTATTTGGGTTTCTTAGAATTTACTTATCCAGGTTTATTCTAAACATTAAATCTGTTCTTGCAGGCTCAGTAAGGCTGTGTCCCAATTTGTAACTAACCAAATATATAAATATATTAGCCTCTTGTTTTGCCATATGTCCATGACATTGCCGTCATCTAATTCATAACCCATTTGTGACATAGGCTTAAGTTAGTGTATTTATTTATGAATTTATATATGCTCTTCAGTTAGATAACTTTAAACAGTGTACAGAACAACAGTCAGTGCCAATGCATCAATAACATAATATATGACTACAGCAGTACTGTTAGTCTGCTGTGGTACCAGGGTAAATGTGGGTGTGATGTGTAGACTTTAGGTGAGTGTGACAGGGTGGGGTGGGGAGAGGAGCGTGGTCAAATTTAGTGGGAAATTTAAAGAGAGGATCTTACATTGTATACATATGTATAAGATTCTTTAAATGCATACACACAATATACACTAAATGTTGCCTCAAAAATCCAGAAAAAGTTAATTGCTAATATTTAGAATGTCTTTTATTAAATGTGTTCTAGTTGGCTGGGTAACACATTGGTTATATGGTAAAAGAAGTTGGCTGTTCTGTATTGAAAGGGTAAGAGGAAAATAAAAAAAGATGAGGATTAAACTATGTAGTAATTTTAGAGAAAGTTATTAATGAGAAACAAAACTTTTCCTCAGTATTACACATTTTTATATTATGGTCATAAGAGCACTACATTAGTATATTATCTATCTAGATTATTCATCCATCCATCCATCCATCCGTCTTTTGGGGTGTTTGCTTTGCATTTGGTAGTACAGAATCACAGATTCATTCATTCTGTTTACACCATCTGAAAGCTGACTAGAAATAAACATCAAAATTGGATCAGGTGCTGCCTTTTGCATCTGGCAAAGCAAATAGATACCCAGATTTGTATCACTCCCAGAACCACAAACTATCATCCAAATACATTATAATACTAATCATCAATGAATATTAGTTCATGGTTTATTGTTAGATGTATCGCATGAACTACTAAAATGAAAAATCCAAGAAAGTCCAGTTGCCTTTGGGTTTCTCCAGGTTATAATGAAATACGATACAAATGCTTTGGCTTCATCTTGCAACCATTTGATCATCATTAAGCTTTATTACAACTTGATTTCATTAAGCTTAGATTTTTAACTAGGCCAATATTTTATCTTAGAAAAAAAAACATCTATTGTTAAGTGTCCTTGGAACTGCAGGATTCTCTGAATAACAGCTTGATTATATATCTCTTAATTGAAACTTTGAATCATTTGTGAATTGATGGAACATACAGAATTCTTCTACAAATATAATACATGCCATTTCTAATTTTCACAAAGCTCTCTAGCTATGTAACAAAACTAGAATGATAAGGGATTCTGTTGTGAAACTATTTTACTTTAAAAAAAAACTGTTGGCATCTGTAATGAAACCAGCAGTACTGTTCTTTCAATCAGTACACTGAAATGTTTTTGGGATCCACCATATAAAACCAAGTGTGCGACTATAGGGCTTTTCAATATCATGTCATAAGTAATGTCCTATAGGAAGAATTCTAAAATGAAATGTAAATTATATGTATGTGTACACACAGGCATGTGTTGTGATGGCTGAAATCAGGTGAGCTCATCAAATTGCATGAAAGTGCAGAACCTCTTTAAATGCCGAATTCTGTAAGATATCAAGAAAGACTATCAAAGCCTTGTGAAATTTGGTGATTTTGCAAACTTTTGGCCAGTTTAATTTATTTTGCTACATACACTGTGAATCTTCTGAAATTTCCTAAAAGGCCATAGGTTGGAAAAACCTCAGTGTATTTATTTCTTAAAATTCAAAGGGATACATCCAACAAGTAATTTGTTCTATTTAAGATTAACAGATTATTTTCAAGGCATGTAAGTAAGTGTTGGATTTGTCCCTAAAAGTGCTTCACCAGTAAAATTAATAAGATATAAGATATACAAGCTAAGTCCACCCATTGGTTTTGTAGTTGTTGTCTAGTTTTGAGCTCACCATTCTCATTTAAAATGTCATTATAAAATATTGTTTTTCCAAATTAATAAGATTTCTGTGTATCAATGCTTCCATTGTGGAGAGCCAGACTGGTATTTTCATATCGTTTTGTAGTTTAATTTTTGCCATACCTGAAGCAAAGCATTCCTCACATAGTGTCTTTGATCTATGTATCATACTCCTTCCATACCATAAAAAAGGGTACCATCCTAATTGGAGATCATGTCCCTCCAATAATAATAATCTTCTATGTTTCAAATGTATCCATTCTTTTACCCATGAAAGTACTGATTCCTGATAATATGGCTCCCAATCTGGTAGTCCAAAACCCCCATTATTTTTAGATTCCTGTAACATTTTCAGTTATATTCTTGCTTTTTTCCTTTGCCAGATATACTTCAAGATTGTTCTATTTAATTCTTCAAAATAATTTTTCTCAATTTTTATCAGTATCATTTGGAATAAAAAAGGTATTTTCGATAATATATTCATTTTTATAGTGGCTATTCTCCTTATTAAGGATTCTTCCATTTCTCCAAGTCCACCTTAATTTGTTGCATTAGTTTTATATAGTTATCATCTTTAATTGTTGCTCGTCTTTCTGTTAAATAGATGCCTAAATATTTAACTTTCTTTACTATCTGAAGATCTATTTTTTCTGTCAATTCTTTTTTCTGTTTATTTGTAATGTTTTTAACTATTATTGTAGTTTTTTATTTATTTTCAACCCTGCCACTTCTCCGTATTTATCAATTTTCCCTATCAATTTAGAACCAGTTACTAATGGTTCTTCTCATATAAAAACTAAACTATCTGCAAATGCTTGTAATTTATATTTTTCTTTTTTGATCTCCATTCCTTTTTATTTCTGGCTCTTGTTTAATATTTCTAGTTAAAACTTATAGTGTTAATATGTATAATAATGAAGATAATGGACAGCCTTGTCTCGTATCTTTGTTTATATAAAGATTTTCTATCACATCTCCATTCACCATCACTTTAGCTCTCTGGTACGTGTAAACTGCCTTTATCATATTGATAAATTTTTCACCAAAGTCCATGCATTTTAATTGTTGCAACATAAATTGCCAATTTACATTATCAAATGCTTTCTGGGCATCCAAAAAGTTTAATGTTAGTTGTTTTTCATTACGTACTTAATAATACTCCAATGTGTCTAAAGTTATTCTAACATTGTTTCTAATTTGCTTCTTAGGTAAAAACCCATTCTGATCAGAATGTATAAACTTAATCAAAAATCTTTTTAATCTTTCAGCAATTATTGAAGCAAATATTTTTAATCTGCATTTAATCAGGATATTGGCCTGTAATTCTTTATCTGTGTTAGGTCTAGGGAATTATAACCTACATATATATATATACATATATCCCATATGTTTCTACTACTGTACCATTTCAAATTTTTCTTTTTGTTAAAAATATATAAAAAGATGGAATAGCTTCATATTTCCATTAGAATAATAGCACTAAGAACTTTCTATCGAGAATCCCCCATGTCTTTAACCACTTTGTAGATCAAATCTTCCACAAATGTAATCTTGCACAATTCAAATAAAATAATCAGTGTAAACATATTAGAAGCTCAATGTTGTTAAAATACACATAGATTTTAATAATTAACCATTCACTAAACGTGATTCAAAGAACTTCAAAAATGCCAATTAAAACATTTAATAAGTTAGATGCAGCATGTTTAATTTTTTGTGTGCTAATCCAATTATAATGGGATATTTTTCAGTTTGCACAGTTTAATACTAGTCAGAGTGGATGAATAGCTTCATATAGAAGGCTAATGGTAAATTCCTTTCTGGAACAACTTGTGCTACTGTCACATCTAAACAAAGTAGTGCTGGTTTTTATATATACTACAAGTACACAGACATAAAAACATACACAGTGAATTCAATAATAATAATTTGTAGCTCTTCCTGTGTCCTCCTTTTTCCAAATCGCGTCAATTACTGAGACAATCCTTTTGACAGGATGTCCACTGGGTCACAGTCCAAAGAAACTGAATGACCAAAGAACATTCACTCTCCTTCCTCTGCTGTTCCCATCAAAGTTTTTTAATCCATCATCCGCTTGCACCACATATTCAAAATATATGAGTTTCTGTTTGCCAATCTTTGCATCAAGGGAGCCATAAATCTGTTTTGTCCACAGTTAATTGGTTGTTCTGGCAATCCAGTCTTGTGGATTTCAGATCTATAATTTAAAGGCAGATTATCTTTCATCACTCTTTCTCAAGGCTCAACTTTCCAAGCCATACACTGACAGCAGAAAAAACACTGCTGTACTATTTTGAAGTTGGTTATCCTTGGAATATTCTTATTCTTTACAATTGTGTCATTGCTTTCTTCTTTAGGATTAATCCATTGCTTCTCGAGCACATGGCCCATAGTCTATTTTCTACCAGCAACATTCTCCATTATCATCTTTTAATTAATTAAACATGCTGACTAAAGTTACTTGCATCTTCATAATATTTAACACTGATGTAGTTTTTCATAATAAATTGTTTTAAGCTTTTCTTTCAGTTAACTGGTCTAAATTTGTCAGTGTTTCAACCTTAACTTTAATTCCAATTATTGCAGGTATCTATGTCAATTCTGAGTTTAATTTTTATTGAGTGCCAGGGAAATGGAACCAGAGAAAACAAAAGGCTACAAATAAAGGAGAAGAAATCCATCGATACAATATAGAGCAATACTATTTAACTATAGAAGAAATTAAAGCTATTTGAGAACAGAAATTACACACAAGATTGTCTAACACTGTAAGAATATTGGAGAAAACAGAGACAGAGTGAATGTGGATTTTTTAAAAAATGCTGAATAACAAAAATGATATGGAAAAAGATGTTGTGAATCTGAAAATGGATTTTAAAATGCCAGAATATAAGAATGATATACAAAATAATGTCAAAATGGCATCATTTACAAATGAAATCAGCTGATGTCTTATTAGTTAAAGGAGTCATACCAGTGGAGCAATTCAATTTTTTTTTACTACCAGTTCTGTGGGTGTGGCAGGGGAAGGATACTGTAAAATCTCCAGTCAGACGTGGTATTTGCCGGTTCTCCAAATTACTCAAAATTTCTGCTGCCGGTTCTCCAGAACTGGTCAGAACCTGCTGAGTCATACAAATAATAAATCAAGAGCGTGATGTGGAAAACATTCCTTTCTTGAATTTCCAGAAGGAATGTGTTAAAACTAATGAAGCTGTCCTTGGAAGGAGACAAAGAGAATTTGATAATAAATCAATTTATGGGTCATTATTTGATGGAAACAAGGATCAATCTTTAAAAAAGCAAATAGAAGATTTACCAAGTGAATTTACCAGATAAATTACATATGTTGTGGTTTCTGATAGATATTAGTGGGATTTCTTTTTGACTAGAATTGAATGAAGGTTTTAAAGATTGGTTGATAAATAGGGAGATACTTATTTTTTGCTTTATTTTTTTCGAGTAAATGATAAATTGTATTACAAAATATATTCATTTGATTGTGTTAAGCAAAAAACAAATTAAAGAATAACTATTACTATGTTTGATAGCTCTTAATAGAATGTTAGAACAGAATACTATTATGATGATGACCATTGCTCAAATTGATTGTAACCAGACAACACACTGGTCATATAAACATTTAAACTGTTGCTCTTTCTTTATATAGTAAAATTATAAAAAATAATAAAAAAAAAAGAATGTGAATAGAAGATAAGAGAACAGATTGGAACACTGCTGATTAGGATTGAATGGTGTTTTTTTTTAAAAAATGTGATTATTGGTAAGGGATGAGTTGGGATATTTTTTCCCATTGAAATACCAGAGAAGGTGTTATTACCAAAATTGTTTATGCTTCTCTGGAGAGAAAAAGGTATCATCTTTTCTATTTCTTCTTTCTATTTCTCTCTACTCTCTTTTCCTTTCTTTTTCTGTTTTCCTTAGTTTACATTAGTCTTTTAACTTTGTCCTTGTAAGCTTTAATAGAATTACAAGAAAAATAGAAAAGAAAGGAAATCCAAAGATCATTAGGGGTAGACTTGTCCCAAAGGTGCTTTTTCAAAAGGCAACTGGACTTTCTTGGGGTTTTTTTTTTGTTTGAAAATATTTCACTTCTTATCCAAGAAGCTTCTTCAGTTCTAACTGAAGTTTTAAGTTAGAACTGAAGAAGCTTCTTGGATGAAAAACAAAAGGTTTTCAAAGAAAAAAATTAAGCAGAACATTTTCAAGGAAGCAAAAAATTTTCAAGGAAACCCCCCCCCCCCAANGCAAAAAATTTTCAAGGAAACCCCCCCCCCCCAATAAAATCTAGTTGCGTTTTGAAAAGCACCTTTGAGGCAACCATGATCTGGGTGATTGAGAATCTCCTGGAGAAAAAGATATACCCAATTAGACCTGCTGGGCTGAGGGCATTCTGGAACTGTTGCTCAACCTTGGCAACTGTGAGATGAATTTACTTCAATTCCAGAATTTGTTGGCTTAGGAATATTAGACATTGAAATCTGCCCATTGTAAAAGTTGTCAAGGTTGAGAAACACAATTCTAGAAATATTGTGACTCCACCTGTTTAATTTCTGTGGATGTCCCAAGTATTTTTGCATCATTAAAAATGAATTTTAAAGAATGCCTGGGGCTTGTAAGGGAAATGTATAAACAAAAGAAGGATCCTTTGTTTAGAATGACAGAGAATTCCATTATAGTTCACAAAAGGAAGCATTAGTTATAAATAATAAAAACAGAATGTCCTGCTCATCAGATATGGCAGTAGACATTGACTGGAAGGTTTTGAAAAGGGGTTGGCCAAATTAATAGAAGTTTTGTGATTGCTCTACATTATTTCCAACATAAGGGAGCATGCCCTAAATAATTTACTGGGGCGCAACAGTGGAATAAGATAATTGCCTCCCTGTTTTTGTTTATTTGGTATATCTACTGGGCCATTGAATGGCACACAATGAAAGATAAGATTTACTTGTGGCCTTATCTTAAGATGGTTATCCATCCACCCAGGACGTGAATATCTTCCTATTAGAATATTAATTTGTATTCCTGTGACCAAGCAAATTATCTCAAGTGGATGTGAATGTAGAAGTGGGTGCCCATAACCAGATGCACAAACAGTTCATTTGTTCCTAATGTGAGAAGCCTGGTTGAGGAAAAGAGGACAAACACCTTCTCAGAGATAGCAATCTGAATATTGACCTCTTTTATCCCATGGTAATTATTTCACCATGTGATAAAACATAGTTTATATTAAACACATAACTTTTTAGCTATCAGATCTGTTTGTTTCTTAATTCTTCCTTTGAATGATTTTAATTCTTCCTGGTGGCTTCTCTAAGTGATGTGTATATGCGCTAGAAGGGCAGGATGTTAATTTTTTGCTTATCTGGCGGGGCATAGCAGAAATACCTTGCCTGCAGTATGTATCCATGGAATGATAACATATCACACTGCTATGTAGCAGATATATATTTTTTTAGCAAAGACTTTTCTTTCTCTGTCCTTTGGGGTAAATTATACCGGATTGGTTGGTTTCTATTTGTCAGTGAGGACAATCTGTTTATAAACAATTATGCAATTTTAAAGGCCGGAAGTACTCTGTGTCTCATGGTACAAGATGATTAACCATAGGCTAAAACTACATACTGTGTTTCTCCAAAAATAAGATCCTGTCTTATATTTTTTTGCCACCCAAAAAGGCACTAGGTCTTATTTTCAGGGGATGTCATCCACTAACTAACCTCACTTGTGTGTGTCGCTCCCGACCTCCTTTTTGCTGTCAGAGGTCTTCTGAAACTTCTTCTGCGGCTGTCAAGTCTGTTCTGAAACAGATCTCTGGATCAATCCAAAGCTTTGTTGTCAGTCACAGAGGCCTTCAGGAAAGCCTTCTCAGCCTTCCCAGCTGCAGAAGAAATGGACCAGCAAGGCAGGTGTCGGGTTGTACAAGGCCTGGCTACAACTGTCCAAAGGTAAGTAGTAGGACAGCTCCATCACCCCCATACCCACCCTAGCTTAATTTTTACCCAGTGGGCGAGATCTAAATTAGAGCTTATTTTGGGGGTAGGGCTTATATTGGATGCATATGTAAAAAATCAAGCTAGGACTTATTTTCAAGGAAAGTTGTATTTTGGGGGAAACAAGGTACTTATTATAAGCCAGACTCATTCTATCATCTACAACTGTGTGCAAAGAAACTGGATGGATAGTATCTCCAGGGAAAGAAGAAATTCTTCAACTATTCCTTGGGCAAGAAAATCATCACCTGTGCCAGTGACAATGACCACTGTCATAACAGAGCCCACTCTGAAAAGAAATCCCATATTCTTTGCTTTGGGACTTGACTGAAGTAGAGATAGTCTTGACACACAACCACAATCAGTATTGCAACCTCCATCACTAAGCAATGTGGTCGTTAGATGAGTCAGACTTGATTTTATGACCTTTTTTGCCATGGCCATGAAGTGACTCAGCTTCCCCCATTGACTTTGCTTGTTGGAAGCCTCAAGAAAAGTCACAAATGGCAATTGCATGATCTCAAGGCACTACAGCAGCCATAAATTGAGGACTGGTGGTAAATTGCTTTTTTCAGGATTGTCTTATGCTTATTATGGTCATAAGCTGAGGACTATGTATATGGCAAAGCAGACTAACATTTCACTAGAAGAAAGACAATTAAAAAGGCTACTTTTATACCTTCCTTTGGCTACATCATAACCAAGGATTGGTATGTGAAAGAATATGATTTGGCATAGGAGAAACTATCTGGCATTCTCTTGTTAAAAAACTGCCTAATTTTTTATCAAAATGAATGACAATTGGAAGATGCAGAGACATTTCTCTGGCATTTGCAGTGGGAAAGATTGGAAGATAATTGATAAAATATATGCTATAATTAGATTACTTCAGTATGCTCTTTATTGAAGCTAACTCAAAGGATTGTATTAGGTAATGATTTTAATATCTAAAAACATAGTAACAGTTTAGGTGTGGTTTATTTCAATGGACTTCACTTTAAATCTGCTGAAGGTATCAATTTATGTTAATCCCAAAGGTGTTCCTGGAATAGGCAGTTTGTTTTACACAGCCTCCAAACCATTCTTTGTACTATTAACACAGATTACATTGAAGATAATGGTATAGAATTAAAACAATTTCACGTCTTGGAAACAGACATATAAGCAACCAGTTGTGCACCTTGTGGGATTTATGTAGTAACAGCAAAAACTACTCAAAGGAAATTGTTGTTCCCTCTAGTTCCTACTAGAAGTTAGTAGTACCATACTTGGTTACATGCTAATTTGTTTGCTTCTTTATGGATTATTTACACAATGTATTCAACTGACAAACAGGCCTATAATCTGATCATTTTCACACTGAGCTTTTAGAGAAATTAATGGGGAAAAATATGATTTCTCCATTATTCCATTACTAATAGGTATTTCCTTAACCAAACCTCTGCCATTTATTGTCTACGAAGTGCTAGAAAGATACAAACTGAATGAGAATTATTTCTTTCAAATGCAAATTGTGTACATATTTATTTTACAGTGTTTTTTTTTCATATCATTGCAATCTAAACTGATGGTTTCCATTAAAATAAAACACTTATAGGGATCCTTGGGCTTTACATGTTCCTGACTTTAATTATTTATATTTTAAGTTCTTCTTTTATTTCTTTTAAGCAGCAATCTTGGAGATTGTTCACATTTTTGCAGCTCTAAGACAACTTTCTCCATACTATCATTTAAATTAAATTGAACATTAGAGGTCTTTACCTGTGGGAGTGATAAATAGATGTACTTTAATGTTCTCAAATGAATCTTGGTCTTAACTAGACTTGTCCAGAGCTGTAGCAGCTTCCTGTAGTGGATTTAGCTCCCTGTAGCTTCCTGTAACACTCAAGTTGCATATATATCAGAATCTAAGGCTCAAAGTATTAAAAACAGGCTAGGGGAAGAACCAATAGAGAGCTAGTTTGAATTCTTTGTCACCACGAGGAAAGTAAGAATTCATAATAGGAGCAGAAAACCAATCCTTTTGAGACTAGCAAGTACATGGAAAAGGAAGTATCCCGAAGTCTGTAAACAGTGCATGCCACTATGGAGGAAGCAATAAAAAGAATGTTATTAAAGGAAGATGGAATCAAGAAACTTGGTATAAGACTTGGGACCCATTTTGTTCATCTCCTCTTGCCTGCCTTCCCCAGATCAAATTATAATCAAGCTGTTCATGCAACAGTACATGATATTGTGCATGAATGAGGGAGAATTAATCACTGAAACTGCTTAAATAAGTCATAAACATTTGCTGCTTGTTCATGGTTCCATATCTTCTGTTGCATAAGAACCCATATTACTCAACATTGATTCCTGACTGCAACCATTCCTACAGCTTGACATTAGAAAGCAAGGATACTGAGGTAGACCCCTTGTATTCTTTGACAGAAGGAGCTGTTTAAGCCATTGTGTACTGCACACTGAGGAAATCTAACTTAAGACATTCACAACAGCTTGGTCTTTACTTCAACATATCCAATGAAAGAGACCCTCACCCTACTTCCCTGGGTAACTAGTTCCATTGTTGAACTATTTTTGCTACAATGTTTTTTTTCTAATATTCATTGGAATGTATTCCTGTAACTTCCTTATTTATTGTTCTGCGTTCTAGAATAATAGGAAATGAATCTTGCTTGTCTTTTGTGTGATATTTTTGAAATAAGCCAGCTAGTTCACTTTCTGAAAATTAAACATACTGAGTTTATTCTATCTCTTCATAGTGCTTATCCATATTACCCAGTTGTTCTAGCACCAGAATTATTTTTGGGAGACAGGAATGGAGAAACTTGTACTCACCCTCAATTAAGTCAGTTAATGACGGTCTATAATTTCTTCTGGAGTTATCTTTATCAAGAATGTTCTAATGGCCCAATGGATGTAATATTTCACTTGTAAAAATAGGTTTGCTGGTTTGTAACATGAGGTAATATTTTCTAAATTACTATTTCATTTCCCCCAAGCTGCCTATTTATCCCTGGGCTCTTTTCTTGTTAATAAGGTTAATGATGCACCTCTTCATTTTTCCAGCTGAGGTAAAACGGAATCATTCTCAAACAGAATATATCGAAATATGATATAATATGCAGTATTTGCTTTAAGTTATGATTATTCTTCTTTTTAACAACAGTAACAATTACAGTTGTACCAAAAATTTATGGTAGTTTTCACTCACACAGAATACTATTTTCCTTTCTTTCCTAAGATGAATTTTTAGAGATTTTAGCTACGCTAAGAAATTTCTATATTTCTCAAATTTTTGAACTTCTATCAGGACTGTATATCCTTTCAAAACCTAGAAACCAAATCCATTCTTCATTCTACCCTCAAAGCAACATAAATATAGTGACATTTGTTTCAGTGACAGAAACAAATCATTATCTAGGAAATAACAGTCTTTCTTTAAACATATGTTTTTTAAATTTATATAGTCACCCATCTCACCAATGGTGTTCATATAATGTAGATTTATGGAGTTGCTGAACCACTTTTTTAAAGTAGCAGAGTTCATGAAGAAATGTAGCTCAAAGTAGGTGTTGGTTAAGTCTTTAGGCCATAGGCTTTAAAAATAATCTTACTTTGCAAAACATTGTGTGAAATCTCACATGCCTGCTTTGTCTTGTTTATTTCTTGTAATCTCACAGGAAAGTCTCATGAAAGAATGCCAGAAAAATCCTCCCAAAACTTTAATATTCTTAGATAAGAACTCATGAGATATGGTGATTTTATACAATTATGGGTATTAACTTTTCAACAATATTAAAGTCTTAATTTAATTTGGGATACAATGGGGTAACAATGGACATCACTTTGATGGGGAAAGGATGGACATCCTGCTTTAAAATGTCTTCTTGCTAATTTTGATCCTAAGGAGAATTTGAAAGCTGATGAATGGTAACCATATAAAAATGAATTACAGACCTGTGGTCATTTGAAAATATTCTAAGACTTATTTTAAGCAGTAAGTCTTAACTTTTAAGCACTTGTGCCCAGCTATGATTTTGGCTCAAAATTCCAATTTCAAAAACTGTTGTGAGTGGCTACATACATTTGCCAATGCTACCCACCACCCATCACTCTTACTACATTTCTCACTGATTAAAAGTAAAACTCACAGAAAAACTTTATGCTCCAGAATGATGATGTTATATTCCATCCTTATATACAATATAGCCACTTGCAGAAGACATATCGATAACATGTGCTGATTCCTTTAGAGCAGTGATGGCGAACCTTTTTGTTGTTTGCCAAAAGTGTGCGCATGCTGGCACCCACAATGCAATGCACCCTGTCCCTGGGAGCATGCATGCGCAACACCTCCACCTGCCCCCTTATCTGCACAGTGCAATCCCAGCTGATTTTTGGCCAGTTTGAGATTGTTTTCACCCTCCCGGAGGCTTGAGGGAAGGCTCTGCAGCCACAGGAGGCCAAAAAACAGTCCTTCTGGAAATACCAGAAATGCTCATTTTCAGCCTCTGGAGGGCCTTTGGAGCTCGGGGGAAGCCGTTTTTGCCCTCCTGGAGGTTTGAGGGAAGCCTCTGAAGCCTTTGGAGGCTGAAAACGGGCCCATTTTGGCACTTCTGTTATTTCCGGAAGACCCATTTTTCAGCCTCCCGAGGCTGCTGAGGGTTCCTTCAAGCTTTTGGGAGAGTGAAAACGGCCTCAAACAGGCCAAAAATCAGCTGGGAGGCATGCACATGCACAGTACAGGTGCACAGTACAGGTAAGTTTGACTGGGCCTCATGTGCCTGCACAAATGGCTCTGTATGCCATCTGTGGCATGCGTGCCATAGGCTCGCCATCATGGCTTTAGAGGATCCCTAGCTTGAGGATACTGGAAGTTTTTTCTACTAATGTATAAGAAAAAAAAAGAACCACAAATATATTTTATGGTGTAAGTTAGTAGAAAGAAGTCATAAAGAATGAAAAGAAAAGTTGGAATGTGCTTGTTGAAATTAAAGCAATAATTTATGTATACACATTTATTTTAACTCTGGAAGACACCTGGCAGGAAGTGTTCAGGTAGTGGTCAAGACAATGTAAATCAGGGCTGTCAAACTTGTGGCCTGCAGGCTGGATGTGTCACATGCTGGCTATGCCCATGCCCAGTTTAGCAAAGGGGAAAAGTTGTGATATGTCATGTGACAACTCAGTGACTATGCGAGTTTGACACCCCTGAAAATGAAGCCCCACTTGACATCACACATGGATGAAAAGGGATGAGGATGTCCATAATTGCTGCTGCTGTTATGACTCCCACCTCTCTCAACCCTTGAGCGCATTATGAATTTTACTGTCAAACTCATTTCATTGAGAGTCGCATCAGGATTCTGTTTGACCAGGGTGGGTATGGCCAGCTTGACATCACTCGTGTCAGGGGCTCTTGTGGTGGCCCAAGTGCTCTGCCAACGAAAGCAGGTTCCTGAGCTCTGTTTTTGGCTGCAATGGCTTCCTGCAACCCACTGCCAGCGAAAACAGAGCTCGGGACAGCCGTACGTGGCCCTCCCAAGCTCCGTTTTCACTGGCAGAGGCCACGTGGGCCAGTCTGCTGTTTCCAAGGTGATCCCGTGGGCCAGATCTAAGAACTCCGCAGGCCAGATCTGACCCATGGGCCTTGAGTTTGACACTCCTGCTCTTGTGCAATTGATATCAGAAGCTAATGAATTCAAACTTCTTTGGGTCTTAAGCATTGAGTGTTTGGCGGTACTATAAAAATAATTTTATGCTATTTACTCTTGTAGCTATAAATATATATGATACTTTTTCCTATTGAATTTATCTTATTTTACCTCTTATTTTATATATCATCTGTTCCCTCTCTTAATCTTTTTTATAAGTCTCACAGATATGTTTTCTTTTTCTTCTCTGGTGTTTGATATATAAATTATTTAAACTGAGTGAACACTCCATACCAATTTTAAACCAGCATATGACACACAGTAATTCTCTTCTGATGAGGTATATGTGATATTCCTATATAAAGGTGGACATGTTTTTTTAAGCCATTGATTTAGACTATTTCAATCTTATAAAAAAATGATACAGCTGGAAGTATTTTTTGTGTATATTGGGTATTTCAGAAAATATTTAATGTGGCTTTCTTGAAGTTTTGCCTTGCTATTGGAAAAAAAAACCAACACAGGAGTTTCTGAGGTCAGCTGATTATGCAAGGCCACCTAGTGGAAAAAAGAAAGAATTGTTTTTACCATAGGGCTGTGCCGTTTCAAAAGATTGCTTCAGTTCAACTTTCTCAAATCAATTTTTAAAGCTGCTTCATGCAGCAACGCTCACTCTCTCATCCACAAGAGTGAAGCAAAGCCACCATATTGCTTGGGTTTTTTTTTAAAAGAAATCTTTTTAAGAAGTCCAGTACAAGCAGATCTCAGAAATGATAATAAAGTAGCACATCACTGTTTTTTCCCAGCAAATCAAGTGCAATTTCTCCAGTACTTTGGCAAAACAAAATGTCTCTATTAAAAAGGCTTTATTGGCTGATGTGCTCAGCATTTTTGTTTATATGTCTTTTGCTTTTAAATTCTTGCAGATATCCATGAGATACCAAGTGAACTTTGAAATATTTAATGAGAAGCTGGAGAAAAGTCAAGAATTATGGAATAGGAGGAATTTAAACAAAGAACCAGAACATTTTATGTACTGTAGATGACTGATTTAAAAACATAAGTAATTTACTTTGATTAACCTCGTAGTACACGCGGAGCTTTTTTATATTTTCTTTTTCAAACATCATTAACCAAATAAGCTGCAGTTTTATTACACAACACAATTTATTGTAGACATCATTTCCCCCCCCCCAAAAGATGAGTAACATACTAAAGATTTCGTGTATTTTATCTTCTCCATTTTTTTTTCATAAAACAAGAATAACTAGACAATCAGTTCTTTAAAGTGGAAAATATGAAGATATCTCACTTTGAGAATTTTTGCATTTCCTGGACAAGTTAAATAGTGGTATTTACATTAAAGCTTTTGAATTTATTAATTCTGCTTCTATTCAATATCACTTATTATTTTTAAAATCTTATCAGAAATATCACTTACCAAAATTTGCTGTATTAAATATGCTACAGCTAGTTCTTGACTTACAACCATTCGCTTGACAATGATTTGAAATAATAACATTTAAGGTACCTGCATATTTAACACTTTTGCTATATTCATGTTCTCCTTTGATAAGTCTCAGTTCAGATGATTTATTCCAATTTGGCTGCAGTTCTACAGGAAATGCATTGTACTGATCTACAAGTAGAAATGCTGGAGCTCTGCAAATCTTTGCAAAAGGCCATTTTCCCATGAGCAGACAATTTTTTGCATTATCTTGTATTTTGGCTTCCAGGCTGTCCTTAAGCCCATGTCACACCGAACCAACGAATGCAAAGAGGATGTAAAACGGACAAAAAACCTTGCCATCTGTTCAAAAACGTGATGTACACACTGCCTCCGTTTTGCTTCCTCCTACCCGTCCAGCATCCATTTATGGATGTTTCATCCGCTCCAAAAGTTTTGGGCTGCCTAAAACTTTTGCGCGGAAAATGTGTTGTTGCGGCCGGAATAAATTGTATTCCAGTGTTCGGTCATTCTGCATGCGCGACGCATCCGCTACGCATCCGTTACACATCCGTTACGCATCCGCTATATCCGCTAGGCATCCGCTGCGCATCGCGCAGCAACTCCATCCGCCGGACGCAGGAGGAAGCGGAACAGACACGGAACGGATGCAGAACGGATGCCTAGCGGATGCAGCATGGAAACAAGCGTTTAAAACGGAAAATATTCGCGAAGGGGACTATCTCGGAATATTAAGGATGTCGTAGGATGCCTAGAGGATCCCTTAGAGGATGCCTAGAGAATGATTAAGGGACACCAGTACTGCTCCTATTAAAAAGGCTGGGAAGCAACTCGTCTGCATACTCAAACTTTCAGAAACAAGAGCCCCAACGGTGCGGACCTCTGCAGCTTTCAATTCTGGATTCGTTTCCCTTCCACAGCATCAGCCATGGTCACCCGTGGTTGCAAACAAATGCACTTTACGGCAGCTGCACCATTGTTCTGCATACATGTGCCGAACCATCTGCCGGCTCTGTGAACTCTCTGCAGGCAAGAAGGAGCCACCCAAAAGGTCTGGAATCGAAATCGGTTCGGCAAGAAGAGCAAGAGGATGGACGTACAACAAGCTGATGTGGAGCTCAGGAGTGAAGAGCACTCCGGGCATTCCCAGAACTTCATCGAGATGCATCCAGCATGTTTGACGAAGTTGTGCAGCGGCTGACACTGCAGGTTGACCAAGTGCAAACACCAGCTTTCCGGCCCAGCCTGGACCGGGCTCAAGGTGGACTGACTCTGCGTCCACCTGGGCCTCAGGGACTCCAACAGGAGCATGCATGTACGGGCTGGAGGGTTGCATCCAACACCATCAGCATTGTGGTCAGCAGTAGAATGGTGCAAGCATCATCGAAGAATACAAGAGGGAGCTCCTCGTACCCCTCCACTGAAGAAGGCTGGAAGAAAGTTTGGCAGTAGCCAGTGGTATAGCAAAGATAGAACTTACACACAACCACCCGTTGGAGAATTAGATGGGATAGCACGTGGCCGGCCAAAGCGTCCAAACACTCAGGCTCCATTATTTCAACTCCAAGGGCTTCTTCAGCATCATCCATCTTCACATGGGTCGATGGTTGACAATGTTCATGTACATCGATGCATTTTCAGCAACAGCTCATTTCAGATGCCCATGTTATAACAACGGCTAGTCAGCCTCAGGAGGAGCTGGAAGGCACACCTCATCCTCGGCTTTCCAATCCAGATACCCCTGCCCAACGACACCAGACTGCCTACTTTCATCGTGGGATGACGCCTCTCCCCCACAACTACTCATGAAGCCTACACTTCCGACTCCTTACCTGTGAAAAGAGGATCTTCAAACTACAGGCTGTCCAGGCAAGCGCGGGTGGGAGAGAACGCTTTGGCATCTTGGCATACAGGTTCCAGGTACCTATCTCACCAACCCATGCAGCAGCTCCACCAGAAGACGTGAGAGATCATTGGACCTTGCTTGATCCTGCACAATCTAGCGGATGAGATTGGGGCACTGTATTATGGTGGCCTACAGATAAAGGGTGTAAATAAAAGGAGTTGTGTTTGGTGTTCAAATGTGTGGATGATTATTACCATTATTATGAAATAAGGGCCAAAAGGTGTGCAGCTGGGAGGGTGACATACAGTGTCCCACTATGCTTGCCACTGGAGGTTTATCTATCCCACAGCTCAATCACATGACAAGGTATCCCTGTCCATCCACAAGCTGCAAGCTTAAACCTTTTAAGAGTTTCCACCAAGACTTTATTAAAAAAACGAAATGAAGCAGTGTGTGAATCATCAATAGACTTTATTAAACAAAAAGCTATAAGACAAAAATGAATCTCTGGCACTCGCTCTTGGTCCTGCTCAGGTTCGCCAGGGTGAAGGTGCAGGTGCTGTGGATGGTGGCTGGTGCTGGAGTTGCTTGATCATTAGCTCCCCGAAGCAGGTGGTAGCAAGCAGAAGCGGCCAGCCCAGAAGGAGTGAGCCCGTGCTGCAGGAAGCTCCACAAAGAACCCAGAGTGATGGCAGGGGCAGGATGTAGCCCTTCCCTGCTTGCAGGGTCAGGCACCAAGGCTGCAGGAAGAGCTGGCACGAAGGGCTGGCAGGCAGACATGAACCAAGGCTGGCCAGCGAAGGCAGGCCGCAAGGTCTGGAGGAGCAGGCAGGCAGCAAGGCTGGGCAGGCAGACTTGGCTCACAGCAAGGCTTTGAGAGGCAGATATCTGGCAGGCAGGCCTGGTAGAGGCTGGCAGCAAGCTGGCAGGCAGGAAATGCAGCGATGGACAGGCAAGGCAGTTCGATGTGTCTGGGCAGCAGGTCTTGTCTCATAATGAGCAACCTGCTTTCGCTGGCTGGCTTCCATTTATCGCGGGGCTGACGCAATTGCATCCCCCCCGTCATGCGCAATTTTAACGCCAGACATCGCTAGGCTTCAGTTCTGCATCCGCTTCATCCCGCTTTGCATCCGGTATCCGTTCCGCCATCCGCTTTGCTGAGGCCCCCGGAAGCCCTGCAGTTGCGCCATTCCTCTCCCGATCCATTCCATCTGCGGGTGGCTTTTCTGTTACGCATCCCGTTTGCATCCGCCCTGTCCCTCCCAGTGTCTGTTGTTATCGCTCGTTATTTGCAAATTTGTGCCCCATTTTAGGAGCGGCTGATAACAACGGATGGAACATTTTGCTCGTCCGTTGTGTCCTTTTTGCATCCATTGGGCAGTGTGACATGGGCTTTATTACCTACACAGGTTAAATAACACCAGCTCAGTATTGTTTCCCTAGTTTTTAAATACAATTTAATTACATTGAGAGAAGTAATAGATTCTTGGTGGTTTTGCAACACTCTTCTTGCAAATGCTAAGATGTTCTAAATAGCAACCAGACTTTTTATGTGGATTTTAATGTATTTTCAATTTCACAATATTGAGGCTAACAATAAGCTGATCTGAAACTCTTTCCCAAAGCTTGTGAAGTTACAGGAAGATAAATCGAACAAATTGTGAGGCAGGCCACAAAGCATACAATTCTCAACTGTGGAAGCAATAAACAAAGAGGAACAAATGATTATTAGCACAGCTATAAATGAAGAATCAATTTTGCATTTGGCAGAAAAACAAAACAGTCAAAACATTTGACTGAAGCTTAAAGAAGCTGAATTTGAATCCAAGACACAAAAAAGACAGGAAAAAAACACTAAAAAGATCCACGATGATCCAAAATTATTCTTAAGTCCTTAAAGTTTTTATTTAAGGTTTGCACCTTTAATATACAAAAGGCTCGCATTAGAAGCCAACAATTACTATGGTTTGCATTAGGAGTCAGCAATTGCCAAAACTTGAAGTCTTCTAGCCTGGACGATGGTTTGCATTAGGAGCCAGCAATTGCCAAAACTTGAAGTCTTCTAGCCTGGACGAAAGTGAACCAGAAACAGAACATTTGCCCTTTCATTCTGTGATAGTTTAGATTGTGCCTAAAAAGAAAGGGCAAACAAAAGCATAGAGCACTGTCTAAGAATATCCCATATGGAACTCAGGCAGGGGTGGGATTCAATTTTTTTTAACAAATGGTTCTGTGGGTATGGCTTAGTTGGTGGGTGTGGCTTGATGGTCATGTGACTGGGTGGGTGTGGCCAACTTGCTGTCACTCACGTCCAGGGGTACTTCTCCTTGCCTGGCTTCTGGTGACTGTGGGAATGCTGCCATGGTCGTAAGTGTGAAAAATGGACATAAGTCGCTTTTTTCAGTGCCATTGTCACTTTGAATGGTCACTAAATGAACTGTTGTAAGGCAAGGATTACCTGTACAAAAATACAAAAGCTACTTTGCTTGCAAAAAGCTGCCATAAATACCAGCCATTAGATAAAAAATACCTGCAAGCCAGAGTTACAAATCAGGCAGGTGCCAGAGCACCTTGAGAAATTAAAATAGTTAAAATGCAATGATAACTATCAGCAGCCAACTCTTGCTGATAAAGTGAAACCCAGAGGTCATTTAAACACTCCAGAAAGAGCACACCCAGGAAAAGCATCCTTAGAACCATTTGCACCACTTAAAGATACTAGCTGGTCTCACCTCACAAGATATCCTAAGGAAATCATCCAGGTTTAAGGAAACATGCTCCCCAGAAAGGCAGTAAAAAAAATAAGTGCCAAGCTTGCATCCTGCCTCTTGGAAGTACACTCCAAAAGGACAGTTCCAGGAACCACTAAAGCAGTGAAGGAAGACCCCCTCCCCAGATAGAAAAAGAAACCATGAGGCAGGAAAAAATTCAAACACA
>BHFT01032189.1:421-16732 GCA_004320025.1 Laticauda laticaudata
GGGGGGGGGGGGGTGTACAAGGCAGCCAGCAGCCGCCTCCCCCTAAAGCCCCTTCCCTCGCCAGCCCTTCCGAGGTTTCCCCGCCTTTCTTTTAGGGGTCTGGTCAGAAGCGGGAGGGAGGGGTGGAGAAAGAGCGCAAAACCAGAGACAAGGAAAAGGAGAAAATAATAATAAACCTTTAATCTGCCCTTCCCCAATTCACACATCCCACTCCACCCCCTCCTGGCAAAAAAAACCCCAAGAATCCGCTCCTTTCCGGACGTAACTAGCGGGTCTCGGTCGCTCTTATTTTGCTCGCCAACTTTTTGGGGTACCCCCTTCTCTTCCCTGCCCCGCCCCGAAACACCCTCCTCCGTCCCCTGGCCGGTGGGCAACCGAGAAAGAAGCTTTATGAGGAGGGGGGAGAAAAGAGTGGGCGGGGGAGTGAAAGGCGGCAGCTGGTGGGAGGGAGCGAGAAGAGCAGCATTGGAGGAGGGGGGTTTGTGCCCCCTTGGCGCGTCCATACGACGGGGGAATGCGGGCACGCGAGACCGAGGCAAAGCGCCCACGGGCGAGTGAGCGTTGTGTGGTTGGGGTTAGGGTTTTAAGACTGGCGTGCGAAGGGGGGAGGTGGAGGGTGGGACGACCCCCTCAACCCCCCCCCCCCANCCCCAATTCGGAGGGGCGTGGGACCTCCGGCGGCCGAAGGGAGCTTTCCACGGCCTTCCCGGGCTCTGCGGAACTTTCTTGGCCGCTGCCCCCACCCCAGCTCTGCGAAGCAAGGCGTTGGGGCTCCCGGCTTCCTCCTTCTTCTCCCTCCCGAGTCTGCCTGGCCCGGCGTGGATCGGCTCCTATTTGGGTCCCTCGACGCCCGTCCTTCCAGACCGAGAGAGAGACCACGAATGACCTCCTGCACGTGTTTTGCCCTTGACACGCGTGCAAGAATTAGACCCATCCTCCACCCCTCCCTCCAAGCGCGCCTGGGTCTTCGGGCAGCTTTCTGAGAAGGGCGCGCTTAGAGCTGGCCTGGGCGTGGGCATCAGGACTGACCCCCCCCCGTAACCCACCCACGCACCCATAAATATACACACAGCGCCCCGCTCGCCCGTGGCCTTCGCCTTGGGGGACGGTGCGTGTATGACGCCTCGCGCAAGATCCAAACGCCAAGACTTAACTTTCACGGGACATTGCCACGCACATCCCACCCACCCCCCACCAGCGCCTGTTTCCCCTACCTTCCCCTCCAGACTTTTTCTTTCCAAGTGGGAGGCGGGAGGGGTCCGTGCGTGCGTGGGTGGGTGGGCGACAAAACCCCGCAGGCCGAGAAGGAAGGAAGGAAGGAGAAGCAGCTCCAGTTGCATTTAAAAAGAAACAAACTTATAACCAACATTAGATTGGGGGAGGGGGGAAGACTTAGATCAGGCGGCCTCTCCCTCCCCGCTGCTGAATTTAACAGAGCCACGTCTCCAACGCGAGTGGGAGGAGACATGGATTTCCCTCTCAGGCCGTCTTTGTTGTGCGAAAGAGAAAGGGAAACGGCGCGTTTATCCTTAAACAAGCAGAGGGGGCGAAATAATTTGGGGGGGGGTTGGTTTTGCTTGAGGTTGTTTGGGAAACGGAGGAAGGTAAAGACGGAGATCGCGGCGCTGCTTTGCGGCCTGGCCAGGACGGGGAGAGAGGGAGGGAATTGGGGAGGGGTGTGTGCAGATAAAGCCAACTTGACCGACGGAAGTCTGCGGCTATAAATAAATGAAGCAAGAATAAATGAAGCTGTAAATCTGTTTTGCTTTAATGCCTTTTTCTCCCGGATTCTTCTGCCCAGCCTCCTCGGGCGACCGAGGAAATAATGCACGAAGAGACCCCCAGAATGAGCGAAACTGGAATCCCTAACCCACTCACCCACCCCCCAAACAAGGAGAGAGATTGCGGGGCGGGGGTGTAGGGAAGTAGGCCCGATTTTCACTCTTGAAAAAAGCTTTTCCTCTTCTGAAAAGTCGACGAGAGAAATACAGATTTTAAAACAAACCAAAATAAAAAGCTTGCCTGTTGGTTTTAAAACCAGTTCTTAAAGGATTGGGGTTTCCTTTTAAATATATAAATACATTTTTATAAATAAATTCACCGTTCTTCCACCTCTTGCCGTCCTCATTCCATTTCCAGCATTTATTTCGTGTGTTAGAAATTGCTCCTACTATGTTATACGGCGGCTTTTTTCTTTTCTTTCTTTTGGATACAGAATTGGGATAACAACAGCAACGTCCACGCAACTTTTTTCCCCCTTGAAATCCGTCCTCTAAAAGAGACAGAAACCCGAACTCGCCTTGTAATCCACGGGGGCAAGAAACGTGGATCCGAGCTGGATTGCGCGCTTAGTTGGATTTGCGTGTTTATTTAAGGGTAGAGAGACGCGTTGGGTGAGCTCCTTATTTCATCCGCATTTATTCCTCTTCCAAATCCAAAGGAAGGCTTGGGAGGGAAAGTCTGTATTTCACGCATTTCCGGCCCGAGATGAAATCCTTCCGATCTCTCCGCCCCCCTCTCTTTTTCTCTTTCTCTTTCTCTTTCTCTCTCTGGAAAGATCTAATAAGATCAAACTTCCAAAAAAGCAAATGGCTGAGAGACGTTTCCTGGGCCTTAACGCTCTTTTCTATGGGAAAAAAAGACGGGGAAATATATGCAAAGCCTGTGATGATAATAAAACTTTCTTCTTTTTTTTTATTACGCATATCAATGACCAGCTACAGAGCCACCCGCCTTCAAATTACACCCTTTAAAAAATCAATTTACTTTTTCGCTTCCTTATTTAATTCCGCTGGCCCTTCGGTTCGCCTTTAAAAGGTTAGAAGGGAGGGGAACAATCCTCCTACCCACCCCCCAATTTCTGGCTCAGCATTTCTCCGCCTCTTTGTGGAAAAAAAAGGGGGAGATTTTTTTTAAAAAAAGAATTTGCCTTCAGGAAGAAGAAGAAGAAGAAGAAGAAGAAGAAGAAGAAGAAGAAGAAGAAGAAGAAGAAGAAGAAGAAGAAGAAAGTGGAAGGACACCTGCACGCGGACGCCCGTGACAGTTCCGCTCCTTTGAATTCTGCAGAATTTGGTGAAGGCAATAAAACCGACCCCCAGTGGATCTCCACTGTACCCTTGATCCCTTCCGGCCAGATCCTCTTTTTGGAAATCAACCCTGGTCCCTTCCGATCAACTGCTTCGGCGACGAGGTCAGCAATGGCCTGGTTCTGTAGTGGAAATTGCAAGTGATTTTAAAAGCCTAAAAGAAAACAAAGCCTTGGTGGGATGGAGGAAAAATCACGCGCGTCCCCCACCCCATCCGTGGTTCCGAAGTTTCTAAGCATTTCGCGGGTCCAAAAAGGCCAAAGAGGGAGGCTTCGCGCGTTCGCCCGTGGCAAATTCAACGCAAGCCACGAAGCGCAACAGGCGAGTTTCCTTGGCAAAACTCGGGAGGGCCGAAGCAACCACGCGTGGGTGTGAAAAAAGCTGGGAGAAACTAGCCGGAAGTCCGAGGAAGTAGTAGGAAAAAGGAGCGAGGCGTCCACGGTGCTTTTTGAGGGCGAAGAACACGGGTGGGGAAAAGGAAAACCAAGAACGTGGGAACAGGTCGAAGCGAGCGGTTTTCTCTTCCCCGAGACCAAAGGCGACGGAGAGGAGGGGGCTGTTTGAGGCGAGATGCCCAAGGAATCGTTCGTGCGGATTGAAAAATGGGGTGTTGGGGCGAAATCCCACGGGGCTCTTTTTCTGCGGGGGTTTTAAGGGTGCCAGTGGGGGTTGAGTTAATTAATGAAATAGGGTTTCATGTGATATGGAAAAAAAAANAGGGTGCCAGTGGGGGTTGAGTTAATTAATGAAATAGGGTTTCATGTGATATGGAAAAAAAAAAAAGACGAGAAAGCATCCAGCTTCTCACTGCTCTTGGATACCTGTGATGGAAAGGCGTCGCCTGTTCCCACGCGAGGAGGGAATCCTAACCACGCATCCCCAGGCCCAGCCGGTTTGGGCGTTGTCTCCAGTCCGGGCCCTTTCCTGGCCCAGTTCGACCAGTTATTCACCAACGCCCAGCCCGTGGAGAGAGGCCAGCCAGGCCTCTTATGAGATCCAGATCTTGCGAGGTCCAGGCGCCTCTCTCTACCTGGCGCTATCATTTTATCCACCGGTTATCACCTGTTAGGATCCCCGTTTTATACACCTGGGTTGCTCGGACGCAGAACGAATCCGGACTCGCTTTTTCAGCTGTTCAAAAGCAGATCTGGGGAAGCGGAGACGCCCGTTATAACAGCTTCTGCCTTGGAATAAAACCGGGACTCGTTTGCAAAGGCTGCGAGTTTGCACAGTTCTTCCCCAAAAGGCCTCGCTGCTTTACCTGAATCGTCCAAGGCTTATCACCTGTAACCCAAACCCACATCTTAGGAAAGCTATCAAATTTGTTCTTCGGCCTGGATACCAGAGGCAGGCCTTCCCAACCCCAGCCCCCTCTATATGTTTGCTTGTGTGTGTGTTTGTGTGTGTGTGTGTGTGTGTACTTACAAGCAAGATTGGAGAGGCTCTAGTGGTCCCCCATCCTGGAAAAAAAAAGGCAAGACAAAAATTGGGGAAGTGGGGTGAATTTGGGGTGAATCATTTATTCTGGTTAAATAAATCACCTGAGATGAACAAATTGGTACCACCTGCAAATGTAGAAGATTTAAAAAATAATAATTCTGAAATCCGAAGAAAAATTAATTCTCTGGTCAAACTAAAAAAAAAAACAACCAACTCGTTTCCAGTTTATATGGGGGGGGGGNTAGGGGGGGGGGGTGGCAATCCTGCTTTTTCCAGTTGTGGCAAGAAGAAAGGAAGATTTCTTTCTTCCCTCCTCCCTTTAATTTGTCAGTGACCTTTCCCAGTGGGAAAGACTTCAATGTTAAAGAAATGTGTGGATTTTTTTTTAAATTACACTGTGGTTCTTACTGTTTCAGCTGTGGTTTTTATTTATTTTATTTAGCGGATGGCATCTACATCGGTCGTGCAATCACTGATATGCCACACTAATAAAAGCATATTAATTGGTTGAACTAATAAAAGCAGCTATGGTCAAGTTTGGAAGAGAAAGAGAGAGAGAGAGAGAGACAGGTGTATATAGATACACACACACACACCTTTTTAATTATCATTTTATACACACACACACACACACATACACCCCTTTGAATTATCACCATCCTCTTTGGCCTGAGGGCAGTTAGCCACAATTCGACCTCGAATATTTGTTGGGGGGGTGTGAGCGGGTCATGTCTGATCTTTACAATTGGCCTGGGGAGGGAAGGGGGGTGTTGTAAGCTTCCTTGTCCCCACCAACATCTCCTTCAGAATATTGTCCTCTGGTCTTGGTGAAAGATCATATTTCGTAATGAAATGTTTCATCAGTGAGGTCTTATTTTGAGCGAAATTATATTAGATTCTCCTTTACAGAAGAAACTGCTTCAAAATGGAGATTCTTCCTGGAAGAATCTTGGTTTGTGGAAACTGAATTATTGAGTCCTGTCATCTGCACCTCTATCACTGTCTGGTTTGATTCCGCAACCCAACAAGACAGACACGGACTCCAGAGAGTCATTCGGACTGCAGAAAAAACAATGGCTACCAACCTGCCTTCCATGGAGGACCTGGATGCATCAAAAAGAGGGCTGTGAAAAATATCTACACACCCCTCACATCCTGGCATAAACTGTTTCAACTCCCACCCTCAAAATTGATGCTATAGAGCATTTGCACACCAGAACAACTAGACACAAAGACAATTTTTTCCAGAAAGCCATCACTCTGCTAAATAATAATTCTCTTGTCAAACTATTTACAAAGTCTGCACTACTATTACTGTTAATCTTCTCATTGTTCTTATCATCCATCCCCTCCCACTTGTGACTGTAGGACTGTAACTTGTATCCTAACTATTTTTATTAACTGTTTCCTAATATGTTGATTGCTTATTGTACCATATGACTATTATTAAGTGTTGTATCTAATGATTCTTGACTCTTGATTTATGTCTCTTATCTTTTATGTACACTGAGAGCATTTGCACCAAGAGACTTGGACAATAAAGAATTCTATCTGTCTGTCTATCTATCTATCTATCTATCTATCTATCTATCTATCTATCTATCTATCTATCTATCATATCTATCTATCTATCTATCGACTTCCATCCCTAAATGAAACCAGTTCTTCTTAGCTCTGCGTATTGGGGGGGGGGGGGGGGGGAATAGGACAAGGAGCTTCCCTGCTGCCAGAATCTGTGGCAAACTTTCCCACATACCAAAGCAGATTAAAATCTCCCCTTGCTGCTAGAGCCCCGCTGGAAATCTCTCTCTCTCTCTCTCTCTCTTTCAATATTCAGCTTTTAAACTGTTGTAAAAGTTTGTCGTCCCTGCCCTCCAAACTTAAAACGAGACAAAACTCATTATGCAAAAGGAGATAAGTCTAGAAAATAAGAGTGCCCTCCACTCTTGCAGTTTGGGAACCTACCAAAAGGACAAATCATTTTCCAAACAACAACAAGCTTCAATTTTTTAGAAAACAAAACAAAACTTTTAACTAGGTTTGAAGGTTGAAACAAAACCCTTCATTCTCTCAACAACTCTCAACAACTTCCTGGTCCTAAAGAGGTGTTGTTGTTTTTTAAAGGAATAATTAAAATGAAAGAAGAGAGGTGGTCGCCTAATTTCTAATTTTTATTCCACTGGCAATTCCACTGAAAATTGTTCTCCCCTCCCTCAAGCATCCATAACTTCTCCTGCAGAAGGTGGCACAAACGTTTCTGTATCTCCTTGGAAGCAAAGTTAGGGACCATCAGAGGTGGGGAGGGGTGTTAAGACCCAGTTCCAGGCTTGGCTTCTGGGGTGGGGGCTGCCCTCCCCTCAACTCAAACGTCATTTGGGGAATGGGCTTATTTGCATCTGCCCCAATATGAAATTTCACCTTTCTTGGGTCATGTCATCTAGCAGTTTCCTTTCTGCTCTTGTATAACATTTTGACCTCCTCTGATTGTCCTTCCTTCTTTCCTTCCATTTTTTCTTGCCTTCTTTCTCTTTTTTTAACCTTCCTTCTCTCCTTTTATGTCTTCCTTCTCTATTCTTTTCCTTTCTACCTTCCTTTTCTTTTCTGCCTTCTTTCTCTTTATCTCACCTTCTTTTTTATGCCTTCCTTCTCTATTTCCTTCCTTCCTTCCTTCCATTTTTCTTGCCTTCTTTCTCCTTCTCTCACCTTCCTTCTCTCCTTTTATGTCTTCCTTCTCAATTCTTTTCCTTCCTTCCTTTTTTGTCTTCTTTCTCTTTCTCTCACCTTTTATGCCTTCCTTCTCTATTCCTCTCTTTCCGTTTTTTTTCTTGCCTTCTTTCTCTTGCCTTCCTTCTCTCTTTTTATGTCTTCCTTCCTTTTCTATTCTTTTCCTTCCTTCTCTTTTTTGTCTTCTTTCTGTCACTTCTCTTTTTTTTTCATACCTTCCTTCCTTCTCTATTTTATTTCCTCCTTCCCTCCCCCCTTTTTTCCCCTTGCCTTCTTTCTCTCTCACCTTCATTCTCTCCTTTCCATGCCTTCCTTCTTCTCTATTTTCCCCACCCTTCCTCCCTCCCTTCCATCTTGGAGAGGAAGCAGAAAAGGAGTCTTAAAAAGTCCCTGTTTAACATGTTCTTTTTCGGGGGATGCTAGAAAAGAGATGCTTTCTTTTCTTCTGATGCTCTAAGGAGGAGGAGGAGGAGGAGGAGGAGGAGGAGGAGGAGNGGAGGAGGAGGAGGAGGAGGAGGAGGAGGAGGAAGGAGACTGAATGGAAAGTGGGGAGGAAAAAAAAAGGAAATGATGTGGCCAATATCTTAATCAGGGATGGGATGACCTCTGACCCAGAAGGTGGCTTTATTGTGCATCACATTGACCCCTTTCTGCTTGAGTGAGCTGGGGGAGAGGCAACCAAAGTCAACAGTCCCTCCAAAGGCATGCCAGGACTTAAGGCTAAGATGCAGGCCTTCCTCTTCTGGATCTAACAGACACATTTGGGAGATTTTGACCATCTCTTTCCTGAATGGCCATCTCCTTGGAAGATTTGGGCTTCCTTTCAAAGCCTTTCCCAACCTTGGAAGGGTGGAAGGCTGAGTCAACCTTGAGCTGATCAGGACTGAACTGCTGGCAGTGGGCAGAGTTAGCAATAGCAATAGCATTTAGACTTATATATTGCTTCACAGTGCTTTACAGCACTCCTTCTTTCCTTCCTTCCTTCCTTTACACTTAGTACCAGCACTCCGATTTATATACCGCTTCACGGTGCTTTCCAGCCCTCTCCAATCTGTTTACAGAGTCAGCCTCTTGCCCCCAACAATCTAGGTGCTCATTTAACCGACCTTGGAAGGATGGAAGGCTGAGTTGTCCTTGAGCTGGTCAGGATAAAACTGATGGCAGTGGGCAGAGTCCACTTGCAATACTGCCTTCTAACCACTGCTCCATCAGGAAGGAGAATGAGAAAGGGAATAAGAGGGAAGGAAGGAAAGAAGGAAGAAAGAAAGGAAGGAAGGAAGGAAGGAAGGAAAGAAGGAAGGAAGGAAGGAAGGAAGGAAGGAAGGAAGGAAGGAAGGAAGGAAGGGGTTATTATTGGGCGAGTTCACCACCACCACCATTACCACCACCACCCCCGCGTCCGCCCAACTGGGAAAGGAAGATGTGCGTTCCCACATCTTCCTTTCCGTGTCCTTCGCGTTGACTTTCGGCCGGTTGCGTATGCAGCTTTGCCCAAAATGTTTGTTTTCAGCCTTCGTTGTAACGTGCAGAGCCAGAAAACGGGTTAATTCGCAAGTTAGGTCATGAGAATGTCTCCAAAAGGGAAGATGCGGGGAATCCAGGTGATTCAGCTTTAAAAAGCGAAAGGGGCTGAAAAACGAAATGAAGGCAAACTTTGAATAAGATTTTTTTTTTGCCCTGATCCTGCCTGCCCTTCACGAGGACTAGAAATGTGTACTGAAATAGAAAACGATATATAAGGTTGGATAAAAACACAAACATGGTACACTACTGTGGAGTTGTCCCAAAAGTATTTTCCCCACCAACAGTCAACTGGACTTTCTGGTTTTGCTTTGAAGAAGTTGTTTCGCTTCTCATCCAAGAAGCTTCTTCAGCTTCTCTCAGAAGCAGCAGCTTTTGCTCTCAGAGCTGAAGAAGCTTCTCGGAGGAGAAGCAAAATGTCTTCAAAGCAAAACCAGAAAATCCCGTTGACTGTTGGAAAAAATAAAAGGCACCTTTGGGATATAAACATGGTACATACAGAGAGAAATCCAGAAAGGTGAACTTATAAATTTCCCCCCAAAAAAGAATAATTCGTAAAGACCAGAAGCTCCTGTCTTCTGGGTGAATCTTTACAAATCCTCCTTAATTCCTGCTTTCTCCAAAGTCGCATCTGTTCCTTGAAGTTTGCAGATTGTGGCTCTGGGGGTTGTGTGAAGCAGCCATGGGATGGGATTCAGGTAAGGCTCCTGGAAAACTTGATACTATCCAGGAACGTAATCTAACGCATGAACTCCAGGAATGCCAGGCAAGACCAAAAGAAAACTTGGATTTTAAGTGATGCCTCCACACCCCCACTTCAAAAAAAAATGAATCTAATTTGGGGTGGAGCCCTATCCCTTGCGGGGAAATAGCCACACCTGTGGGTAGCCAGACAGCCCTTGCTCCGCGGGTCGCTAACCTTCAGGCGAGCCTCCAACCCGGCGATCCATTTGTTCTATATTTTCACTTATTTATGAAATATACATGCCTCTCGCCTTGCAGTTGAAGATACTTTGCAGGCTTACGAGATGACAATCACAACTTAGTATTTAAAAGGCATTGAATGAGCTAGGATTAAATAGGAGCTCAAAATTAATTAAAACCAGATTTTAATACCCTTCAGGAAGGGCAGAAAAATAGGGGCCGGCCGCCCCTCCGATGGGAGGTGACCGCAGAGGAAGCTCCCACCAGCCTTGAAACTTGGCCTTCTCCCTGCCGAATCCACGCGCGGGGAAACCAAGGCGCAGCTCAAATCGATCGGTCCAGCAGATTCGGATTCATATCGATTTGCGGCGAGAAAGAAAAGAGACGCGGATCCAGGAAAGGGGAGGAGAGGCGGTTGACCCAAACGAATCGGGGAAGGACAAATTATTTTCTCCCACCCTGGTTTTGAGGGACTCCGGAATAGAGTTAACTGGACGAGATTTCAAAATAATCCTAAAAAAAAAAACAATTACGAGGAATTTTGAAAGGTAACCGCGTTGGAGTCGTGGAGACGCGTCGCCGAGACTTACCGCTGAAGGGCGCTCGTAACAGAGCGTGGACACGGCATCCGCAATCCGCCACCCAAACACAAACCTCCTTCTCCCCCCCCCCCCCCCCAACGCAGAAGGAGAAAGGTTTTCTCTATCCGGCGGCCCGTCAACGCGTATGGAATACAGTTCCCATCATCCCCAACGTCCCCGCGTGAATTCCAGTCTCAAGGATGGGGGGGGGTGCAAGGGGAGGAACACGTTGGGAAAGGACGATCCACGGCCACTCGCAACTTTTTATTTTTCATAATCCGGTCTTTGCCTCCTCCCTCCCTCATTCTTGAACTTTCATTCCTTCCTCCTTCCTTCCTTATCCTTCCTTCCTTCCTTCCTTCCTCCTTCCTTCCTTCCTTCCTCCTTTCCTTCCCTGAAAAAAATATCCTGTCTTTCCTCCTAGGCCACGTCCACACAAAAACTCTCTCTCTTTCTCCACTGTCTGGTCTTCTCTCTTTCCTTCTCTGTCCTCTCTCTTTGTCTGTCTCTCTTTCCTCCTGTCTGCTGTGTAGTGTGTGTGTGTCGTATCCTCTCTCTTCTCTTGCCCTATCTCTTTCTCTCACTCTCTCTCTCCTTCTGTGTCTCTCACTGTCTGTGGCTGATGTGTGGTGTGTCTTCATTGTCTTTCTTTCCCTCTCTCTCTCTCTCTCTCTCTCAGCCCTCTTTTTCTCTCTGACTGTTTCTCTCTGTCTCTTGTCCTCCTTCTCTCACACACACACACCCCTCTATTTTCTTATTCCACTTCTCCATGGTTTCCTGCGTAAACGGCATCTTTCCCCATCCTCGTTTTTTAAACATAATCTAACTTATTGCACTTGCCTCGAGATTTCAGCGCCTACTTTTGCGGAGTGTCTCTTCCCCTCCCTCCCCCAGGAAAAAAAAACAAACACCAGGTGTCAGAAACCTGAAGAGGAAACCCGGCAGGGGGGAGTCCCTCTTGCAAGTGGAGGAAGAGTCAGAGAGGGGGGGGACGATGACGGAGGTGCAGCTGACACAGTCTCAGAGTTGGTGAGTCTGGAGCTGCATGCGGTTTATTTCCCTTGCCTTCAAGTCCCTGCCGCATTCCCCAGCGAAAATAAAACATGACATCTCGAAGCGCGCGGTGGGGAGGACAAAAGACGAAGGGTCAGGACACCATAAGGGGGAGAGGTAACTCCGCTCTTCCCCCCGTCCTTCCGCCGCCTCTTTGGTACTATTGTTCCCACGTTCTCTCACCCACTCCCTTTAAAACGGAATTCAGGGAGAAAGTTCCTGCGGCTTGGAATCGGTAAGGGGGGGGGTTGAGAAGACAGAGAACCTGGCAGATCCCGCTCTGACAACCCCCCTCCTCCCATATCTCCTCTCCGATCCTCGCCGACCACACCCGCCCCCCTTTCTGGGCTCGTCAGGATTCGGCCCGGCCTTTATTAAAATAAACTAATATCTTTTTATTAAAAAAAATATACAGTATTTCGATTCAATAAATAAGACTCGAATTTTTTACTGGATCTCTTCCCACCCGCCCCAGGCCAAAAGGAAAGCTGAGCCAGACTTTCTTCCTCCTAGAAGCCTCCCCCCCTCCCCTCCCCTGCCCCTTACACACACACCCCTCAAACCCACTTCGGGACAGAAGACCCCCGCACCTAGAAACGCGTGTTGAGCGACGTCGGATGCGCCCCCCCCATTCTGACCCTCCTGTTCGTCTCCAGGCCTGCTTGCTGAGGACGCGGGGGGGCGGCAGAATCCCGAGGGAGCAGCCCTGGACGCCTCTGCCTGCTGCCCCCCCCCCGCTCCCCCGACCCCAGCCCTCGCTGCCCGGGCTTCCTCAAGGCTGGCGAACGCGTGTTCAAAGACGGCAGTTCACGTCGGGAGTGCCGAAAAGTGACCCCGCTGCGAGAGCCGGGCCGGCGCCGTTCCTCACCATTCCGGCTACTGACACTAAGTGCGCGCAGACTTCTCGCCGGGCCACACTCCGCACATCTTCCCCTACCCCCCTCCCCGCGCCCCGCTGCGGCTTTTTGTGGCTCGCCCCGAGTCAAGGACGGGCAGAGCGCTCATCCCCAGCCTCCCCCTCTCTTTTCTCTGGCCGACAGAAAAAACAGAAGAGGAGGTCAATGGCCAGCGCACCCCCGCCGTTTCTCTCTTGCTCTTCCAAGCTGGCTGACAAATAATGCATAATGTGAGTAAGATGGCGGTACTGGGGTCATGCGGGGGGGGGGGCTTGCTGCGCGATCCAGAGGTTGAGGGGGGACGGACGAGAGGGGTGAGTTTCTTGATCCCAAAGCCCTCTGGTTCCTGTGCCCTTTTGGCGTCTGTTTCTTTTTTTTCTCTCTTCTCTCCTTCCCCTTCTTCTTTCCTCTTCCCCTTCCACCCTTTCTCCCTCCTTCCCTCCCTTTCTCCCTGTCTCCCTCCCTTTCTCCTTTCCTCTATCCCTTCCTCCCTCTCTCCTTCCATCCCTACCTTCCTTGCTTGGCACATTTTAATCTAGTACAGCATCAGCACTTCGTTTGCCTAGCTGGCTCTGGAGCCTCATGCGGCTCTTTGGGCCCTCTGCTGTGGCTCCCTGTTGAGTGAACCCATCACTGGCTGGCCATGCCCCTTGCCCTCCCCTCCCAGTCACTCCTGCCAGGCCTGAGAAGGTAAAACACAAAAAACAGAAATGGGAGAGAGAGAGGGAGGGGGAGGAGAGAAAGAGAGAGAGAGAAAGAGAAAGAGAGGGAGAGAGAGGGAGAGAGAGACCCATTTCCCACAGAAAACACCAGGACCCACAAAACCTGGGTAGGCGTGGCCTGGGTGGGTTGACATATAACTGGGTGGGAGTGACATTGAATTGGCCACACCCACCCAGGTTTTGAGGGTCCCGGTGTTTTCTTTGCTGTGGGAAACGGGTCCAAATGGCTCTTTGAGTGTTTCAGGTGGCCCATCCCTGCCCTGGGCGAACCAGCGCTGATTCCATCATCCCTTGGGCTCTTGGAACCTTCCCCCCTTCCTGGCCAGCAATGGCCCCGCCCTTCCCAAGCCCCGCCCAGCAAACCCCTCCGCTGCCCTGCCCTGGATGGGCACTGCCTTTAATTGGGTGAAAGGAGGATGCTAGGGGTGTGGGGTCACCAGAGACCGAGAAGCCCCAAGTTGGGTGCAATCCCATCCAAGGATTTGGGGGACCGATTCCATTCTATGTGGAGATTTTTCAGATGAACAGGTGGGAAGATTCAACCACTTTTTTTCAAGGACCAGAAAAAGTTGGGCGCTTAATAAGGATGTTGGTGGTAGAAAGCACCATAGTTGCGAATAAGACCTCTGCTCTGTTGGTTTTCTGGGGAATGCCTTCTCCTGTCTTGTAGGAGCATCTGATCAGATGAACCCTTGAGGTCAAAGTAAAAAAAAGATATGTGGACTCTAGAAAGAGTGCAGAGAAGAGCAACCAAGATGATTAGGGGACTGGAGGTTAAAACATACAAAGAACAGTTGCAGGAACTGAGTGTGTCTAGTCTAGTAAAGAGAAACAGCAGGGGTGACATGATAGCAATCTTCCAATATTTGAGGGGCCGCCCCAAAGAAGAGGCAGTCAAGCTATTCTCCAAAGCAAATAAGGGCAGGACAAGAAACAATGGAGGGAAACTAATCAAGGAGAGAAACAACCTAGAACTAAGGAGGAAATTCTTGATAATGAAGAACAATTAACCCATGGAACAACTTCCAGAAGTTGTGAATGCTCCAACACTGGAAGTTTTTTATAAGAGATTGGATAACCATTTGTCTGAAGTGGTGTAGGGTTTCCTGGCTAAGCAAGGGGTTGGACTAGAAGACCTCCAAGGTCCCCTTCCAACTCTGTCATTCTATTCTATTTTAAAGTGGCCCAGCCTAGGTGCAGGGAGTGGTGCCTGCAGAAAATTGCAACAATACCCTAATGATGAGACCTATGCAACATCTTCCTTGTCCAAACACCATCCTTGTGAACATGGATCCCAACTTCTGACACTTGTGCCTAAGCCACAGGGGATCATTACTGTTAAAACAAACACCTTAACTGTTCAACACCACGCCCTCGTCCATAAATTCCTAATTCTTATTGTGACTGGTTATCTGTGCCCATCAATGCTGGATGACCCTTGCCCTCGGCTTTGAACACATTTGTGCAGTATCTGGGGCCAAAATTGAGCCTGTGAGCGTGCTTGGCATAGCTAGCTTTTTTCTCTCCTGTAGGTGGAATTGTGGACCAACTATTTCCAAAATTTGCAACTGCATCTCAATGCAACAAAGGGCCTCTTTTTTAAAAAAAGAAATCTGTCAGTAGAAGTAAAGGACTTTCTGGTGGATCTCAGCTTAGAGTGTCTTTGGTCCAAGATGCTGCAATAATCACAGAATAACAAGGTTGGAAAGAGCCTTAAAGGTCCTCTCATCCCACCCTCCCTGCTCAAGCAGAAGACCCAAGACAATTTTAGTTTGTCCAATCTGATTTTGAAAACCTCCAGTGATGAAGCAACCACAACTTCTGGAGGCACAAATTAACTGTTCCTCACTTCTAAGAAGTTTCTTCTTAATTCCAGGTTGCTTCTCTCCTTGGTTAGTTTCCAGACAGCTTCGACTTTCAACACGCAAAGAATCCACCTTCCATCTTGTAGAGAGATGGTGAGCAAGTCTGCAATCTCCCACCCATCAGAAAAACAGCTTGTTGCAGCAGCCCCCCCTCTTTTTTCTTTTTCTATCTTTCTTTCTTTTCTTTTTTTTTTTTTTTGATGCTTCTGTGACAAGCTGTCCANTTTTTTTTTTTTTTGATGCTTCTGTGACAAGCTGTCCACAGTGATCAATGGTTGGCATGGAAACTGGCCTTATTACCCACCAGGGCAGAGTTTTCTCTTATTAAATTTGGGCTCCTATCGATCTTCCCCATTTCACCCATTTGGAAAATGGCAAGCACTTTTAAAACAATTGCTTTGCTACATCCATGCCTCCCTCCTCTCCCCCTCTCCATGTTTGTGTTAAGAAGCAGTGTTTCGCCGTGAGGTTATGTTCCCAGGACACATAAAGCCCTTGTTAGTTGAGCCCTGCTTTTCCTGCATTAACTCAGTGGCCTGGATTCACTGAATAGGCTGAGATCTAAACCAGAAAATGCATCATTCCAGCTGTTTGCAACTGGACTGGGTCTCACAGCATGTTGCTCGAAAAAAGATTTCCCCTCTGGAAAACTGACAATCAGTGCAGTCTGAATCAGAAACCCATCGAACTATTAGGAAGCTCAAGACAGACAGGATGAAAGCAACTAAGATGTTTAAAAGCCTGGAGATTAAACCATATGAAGAATAGTTGCAGGAGTTGGGCATGGCCAGTCGAGAGAAAAGAAGGACTAGGGAGGACATGATAGCAGCATTCCAGTATTTGAGGGGCTGCCCCAAAAGAAGAGGGCGTCAAGCTATTCTCCAAAGTGCCTGAAGGCAGGACAAGAAACAATGAATGGAGAAAAGCAATCTGGAATGAAAGAGAAACTTCTTAACAGGAAGGACAATGAACCAGTGGAACAGAAATTGACTCCGGAAGTTGTGAGTGCTTCATCCCTGGAGGTTTTTAAGAAAAGACTGGACAGCCAGTTTTCTGAAATGATATAGGGTCTCCTGCTTGAGCAGGGGGCAGGACTAGAAGACCTCAAAAGTCCCTTCCTGCTCTATGATGATTGAATGAATAATTGGAATTTCCTCTGCTCTCCAGAAACTATCTTCATGATGGTTTTCCTAGCCCAGTTTATCACCCACCTTCAGGAAAGCTCCTTTGCCGGACAGCTACCATTTTGCTTGGAAAGCCTGAACCAGGGCAACATTCCTTTATTTCCCTCTCTTTGCACACAGTGCAATACTTGGAAATTCCTGGATTTTACAGAATCCTCATCTGCAAGTTTTATGGAGGAGACCACAGGAAGCCTGCAAAAATCCTAGCAGCTTGACTATTTTCCCCTTTAGGATTAAACTCTAAATCGTGTTCTCACAATTTTGGTGCAGAGGAGAGTGGTCTTTTCCTAGTTTTTTTTTTTTGGGGGGGGGGGG
>BHFT01032190.1:0-146815 GCA_004320025.1 Laticauda laticaudata
CCGCGAAAGCTTAAAATATATATATATATATATATATATATATTATTCATGGACATTTTTAATACAGTATATCATCAGGGCATATCATTTACAGAAAGCAAAGAAAGAACAAAAGGGAATATTAACATATATACTGATAACAATAGTAATAGTTTAACAGAATAGTTTTAACTAGATTTCTCTTTATATTAGCTTATTTGTAGTTCTGTTGGTTATATTGGCATATTTATGATGATAAACCATCTTTATATTTAGTTCATATATAGCAATAATCCATCTAATTTCTACCTCTTATTTCTAACCACTCGTAAAATCTATTCCATGTTAAGTAACATTCTGTATCTTCTTTGTCCTTTGTTTTTAGTGTCAATCTTTCCGTTTTTGAACTGTCTAATATTTCCGAATTAAGTCCTCATCTGATGGAGTATTCTCATTTTTTCCAATATTGTGCAAATACAATTGTTGCTGCTATCAATACATGAAAAACTAAGTATATAGTCCCTTTATCATAGCCCTCTGGCATTATACCCAACAAAAATATTTCTGGTTTCAGATCTATATATTGCTTGATCATCCTTTACAACCATGTATGTATTTTCATCCAATGTTTTCTTGCTTTCGTACAAGTCCACCACATATGATAATAAGTACCTGGGGTTTGATTACACTTCCAACACTTGGCAAACATATTGCTAAACATTTTTGCTAATCTTGCTGGTGGTGCTGTTATAAGATCCTTTCAGAGAGAACCTCCATCCAGGGTCTCATCAAGCCACTCCCTGGGTTTGTACCAGCCACCTCCTGCTCAGGTTAATGGCTTAATGCCATGATGATTGAGACAAATCGAGCCTTTTGCGTCGATCCTTTCTCTGGGTCCAAAGAATGTAGCTGTGGCTTTTTTTTTCAAGCTATGTTGCTCCAGGAAATATTCGACGGAGGAGAGGAGGGTGTGTTCGAGAACACATTCTCCACTAAAGCAGAGAAACAGTGAGAGTTGAAGGATTTGGCCAAAACTTCACATAAGAAGTTCATGTGACCTAGAATGGGGTGAGGAATCGTGTTGCACTTGGAAAACACACTGTATTTTCTCTGTTTGGTTTATTCGATTTCAACCCCACCTTTCGCCTCTGAATAGTAAACACTATTTAAAAGAAAAAAAAACCTAAACTTTTCAATATTGGGTTTTGTTTTTTGCTTTTCAAATTGTGTTATCTGCTTTCAGCCCTTGTTAAGAGTAGGCAGGCAGGATTCACACTGAAAGTCACACTAAACTCCTTTCACAATTAAAAAAAGAGGTGACAGATTTTGTTCTAAATGTTGAGGACAGAAGGTCTGTGGAGATTCTCAGTCATCCAAGTCATGGTTGTCTCAAAGATGCTTTTTAAAAAGGTAAGTGAAGTAATTTATTTTTTCTTGTGGAAGAAGTTTTGCTTCTCGTCCAAGAAGCTTCATCAGTTCTGACTGACAGTTCTGACTTAGTTCTGATCAGTGAGTGGATGAAACCATGGTTAATCTCTGTCAAATCCAATGTTGCAGCTGGTGAACCAAGTCAATTTGCGTTGCGTTGCTTTGGAGCAGGTCACTATGAAGCTAGCTAGGTTTTCAACCCATGGCATAACAAGAGTTAAACATTCAACATGGCAACACGTTCCATGTGTAGGTTAGAGCCATATGTTTCACCAACCCAGCATATGTTTTGCATTCTAAAGTTGCTAACTTCACATATGGCATTTCTAATGAAATTGAGATGTCCTCCCAAAATTCTGGCCCTTGTAATCTGGAAGAACCAGGTTGGGAAAGGCTAGCAAAGATAATATGGGTCTAAATATATTATTGTATCTGAACATTATCAACAGCACTGGAATTTCCTTTCACGCATTATCCGTAATACCTTCGTGCATATCAGATTACAATCTAATGTAGTCACTTTGCTGAAGCAAAGTATCTTTGGGTGTAGTCAGCAGTTATTGGGGGAAAGTACTCAGGAACTTGATTGATTTTCATCATGGTAAAAAAACAGATAGGGTAGGTGCATTGCAAAATCAGCAACAGTATATTTGCATGTACCTCCACTCACCAAGGTTTAATTGGTTTAACTCTCAAGAATGTGGTTGTTGAATGGCAATAAAGAAAAAAGTATTGAAATCATTGAGTATCTCAATGCCCTTCATCACTCAAAAGACTTCCCTGCTGGGATTTTAATCTCTTTGATATTGATTCTGGCATATCCAATTATAGTCACATTTGGAACAAGGTAAGTCTAACATGCGTAGGAAACACTTCTGCTAGATTTCATACAGTAAGTATGGTGGGCTACCCTGATGTACCACTACTTGACTATGAGAAAAGAATGTAGTCAGGCTTTGCAGGAGATGTAGTAAGGAGGAGGAGCAAGCTCACTTGACAATAATAGAACAAACTTGGAAGGGACCTTGAAGGTCTACTAGTCCAACTCACGGCTCAAGCAAGAGACCCTAAATCTTTCTTGGACAAGTGGCTCCTAGTCTCTTCTCGAACTCTTCTCAACTCTTCTCAGTTGAACTCAGCACAGGTCATCTCTTCACCTCCCTGCATGTCAGTTTTTAGAAGTCATATTTTCCTTACCTTAATCCTTACCAATAAATGAAGCTTTACTGATTTGAATAGGTTACCTCACACTGTATGAATGTTTTGGACTCCAGGTCTCTTAAGTTCTGACCAACAGCAAAAACTTTGTGGGAGATGCTTTGGGTTGTAACATCTGGAGGACACCAAGTTCTTTAGGCGAAACTTAGTGAGTATCACTGAGCTATGTATGGCCTATCTGTGTTCATAGACTGATCACTGCTTCTCCCTTTCTTCTTCTTTTCTCTCAGATTTCCTAGGCCCTGTCTTTATTTATTCATTTAAGAACATTTATATGACTCCCTACTCACTCTCAGTGGCTCTGGGTAGCTTCCAACAATAAAAAATTGCATCTGTGATGCACCAAGTAGTTCATTCACTGTGATACAATACAATACATTTATTGACAAAGGGCCACAATTGACCATAATAGACATTGCCAGGGGCCACACTCCAAGAAGTGATGGCTGAAGCAGAACAAAAGAATAGAATAACAGAGTTGGAAGGGACTCGGAGGTCTTCTAGTCCAACCCCCTGAATAGGCAGGAAACCCTAGACTTCAGACAAACGGTTATCCAACATCTTTTTTAAAACTTCCAGTGTTGGAGCATTTGCAACTTCTGGAGGCATGTTTTCCCCTGATTAATTGTTCTAACTGTCAGGAAATTCCTTTTTAGTTCTAAGTTGCTTCTCTCCTTGAGGAGTTTCTATCCATTGTTCCTTTTCCTGCCCTCAGGTGCTTTGGAGAATGGCTTGACTCCCTCTTCTTTGGGGCAGCCCCTGAGATATTGACTTCATTTACAGTTTTAAAATTTCAAGACAATTCATCGTGTTTGGGCCTATATTTGAAAACTATATCCAATTATATCAAATGCTATAATTTAGTAACCACCTTTAGAAACCTCTTGTGGCCATGCTGAAGGCTTTCAAGAGCTCAAGAGCGACCTTGGGCCTCAATTCTGTGCTACAACAATCACAATTCACCAGCGCAGCAACTGGCGCCAAGGTGCTAAAATATGATACGACTGCTAAAGGCTGCCAGATCTCGCTACTTACTTTGGCGACTCTGCTTGGAAATCAAATTTAAGGCGAGCAGCTTTCATCTGTCAGGAGGAAGAGAAATAAGTAAAAAGCAGACACAGAGTCCGAAACCCAATTAAAGGGCACTCAGTTATAAAGAGAAACTGGGTACTTTGCCAGTATAGTAAAACACTGAAAAAAAAAAACCAGTCAAGAACACAAGTACAGGTAGTCCTCAATGTATAACCACAACCAGGCCCAACATTTCTGTCGCTAAGCGAAACAGTTGTGAAGTGAGTTTGTGGCCGACAGGAGTTTTAAGTGCCAAAGCACTGCCGGTGCTAGGTAGACTAGTGCGTGCGCGTGAAGTGAATGTGGCTCTTCCCGCATGTGGACTGTGCTTCGAAGATCACAAGAGGGAGTCATGTGATCGCAGCCTGGACATTGCAAACGTGTAGGAATACGATGAGTCAGGTTGCCAAGACATCCAGTATTTTGTGTCCGTGGTGACTATGGGAGGATTGCTGCAGGTGGCAAGAGGGGGGAAAAAGAGGAAAAACAGAAAAGTGTGAGAGGAAAAAAAAGTTTTCCCCTCCCAAAAAATAAAAATTAATGTTACTTTTTCAGTGCTTTACTTACTTCATAAATGTCGATTAAGTGGCTAAACTTACATAATGTAAAATTGTGCAAAACTTTATTGTTTAGTCACTGAGAGCATTTGCGACCAACAGTTCCGTTGGTCCAACCACACTTGAGCCAATAAGATATCTATTCTTTATTCTATTTATTCTATTCGTTATTCTATTCTACTTCTCTTCTAAAATCGAAGAAAATAGCATGCTGGTTATGCTAACAGGGTGGCTAACGTTTTTGGGGTCCTGTTGCCAAAACTGTGCGCGCACTGCAATGCTCTGTGTTTGTGTGCCAGGTACCCGAGAAGGCAATGCGCTCCCCTCCACGCCCGCAAGCATACGGTGCAAACTATCACCACCACCCTCAGTCGCCCTCACTGCATGACCGCAGCTACTTTTTTTCCCTGGTTGAGTCCTTTTTGGCTCCCATGAGCTTGAGGAAGGCTTCTGAGCTTTGGCAGGCTAATGAATAGGCTGTTGCATCACTTTGTATTCAGAAATGAGTGAATGGGCCTAGTTTTTGTCCTGCAAAGCCTGTAAGAGCCTTCCCCAAGGTCGGAGGTGAAAAAAGATGTGCACACAATGGCTCTGCGTGCCACCCTATGGCATGCTGCATAGTTCACCATCATGGACCTATGAGAATACTGGAAGATGAACAGGTACTTAACAAATGGCAAAATGCAAAGGCAATAGCCCTTAGATTAGACTGCTTTTAGTGCTGTACTCCCTCTCTGAGCAGTGTTCACAATCAGCCTCTTGCCCCCAACAGATCTGGGTTCTCATTTTTACCCCACTCATGAAGGATATTTTACCCACCTCAGAAGGATGGAAGGCTGAGTCAACCTTGAGCCTGGTGGGATTTGAACTGCCAAATTGTGACAGCTGGATGCAACAGTAGCTTGCAGTACTGCACTCTAAGCATTGCGCCACAGAGGCTCCTCCCAATCTAAGCTCTTTTCTAATGTTTAATTCACGCCCTAATCTCACCTATTCTTGATATGCTGACAAACACTCAATGATGCAAGGGAGGTTTTGTGTTTGTCAAATCCCTGCACAAAGTTTTACAATTCTTCTCCAAGACCTAAAGTTATCCTGTCAATCAGGGACATACTTATATTCTGGTAAACTGGCAACATACAGAAAGCAAAATATCTGGATGGCAAGTCTCTCATCAATTTACTTTTTCTCTCAGTGAGAGCAGAAAAATTAAAGCAAATTAACTAGTGGTACAGATATGGCTTAGTTATTATTTAGTTCATGATAATAAAACAGGTTAAAAGAGGTTGGAAAATTCGTGGCCCTTCAGATGTCCACCTCAGATTGTAGAAGTTGTTCCAATGTATTTAGAAAAGGGGTCTCCAAATTTGGCCACTTTTAAGACTTGTGGGTTTCATTCTGGCTGGGGAATTCTGGGAGTTGAAGTCCATAAGTCTTAAAGTTGCCAAGTTTGGAGGTGCCTGATCTAGAAGAAGCCAGATTGAGAAAGACTGACATCCCACAAAACTTCAATCTGCCTCCTTTTGGTGGAAAGTGCATCTCACCTTCTTCTCATCTCTCTTGGGAGGACTATCGAGAAGGATTTCCGAAGAATCAAGAAAGGGACTTTGCCCAGGGAGTCTCAGAGGATCTGGATGAAGAAAATAAGGGAAAGGGTGAATCTTTTGAATTGAAAGGAAAAAGGAGAGCTAACTTTCAACCAATCATATAAACCAAATTCCAACAAGAGACTTTGCAAGAAACAACAAATCTACATTATGCTGAGTAGAGATATCCATCTCAAACCATCCACAATACATCCCTTGGAGCAAACTACTCTCTTACCCCATTTCTCTTATTTTACACATTCTTTTAATTTGAACACATACACACACAAAACAGCCACCCAAATGAGCAAGTTAAGATCGGTGGGTGGCTCAGTCCTTTTTTGGAAGTATGTTCATTGGCCCAGAAAAGGGGGGGGGGGGAANCCAGAAAGGGGGGGGGGGGAAACTGGAAGTAAAATGAAATGGAATAGAGCATGTTGGCAGGACCTAAAAGGATTAATTGGGAGCAATTTTACTATTTGTTTTCTGAGAGATGAGTGACTTGAGATTGGCTACAGCTCCCCAAATAGCAACAGAAAGGAAGCATGTATGATTGCTCTCCAAAAACCTACTTGGTTCCCCAGCATCAAAAAGATTATCCATCTACTCAAAATGCTTTTGTCACACTACACTCAATCTATATTGATTAAGGAGCAAACAAAAACATTTTAGGAGACACTTCAGTGCATTTCATCTTTCTTAACAAAAATTATCCCCAACACAACAAAATAGCTGACCACCCACTATATTATGGCAAATTTCCAGAATTGGATGTTTCAGCCCAGGGATTTGCTGATGTACTGCAATTTGCTTCATATTAGCATTAATATGTGAGTCAAACTGTAGTGAGGAGGTGGGGAGGAAAGTACAATCTTCAGCCCAAAAGGAAAAAAAGGGCTTATTCTTAGTTTGACATATCCTTAAGGAAATAATGTTCCATATTTGTATCTCTTAGAGATTGCAACTCATAGAAGAATATATCTAGTGAAATATTTTAGAAGGAGGATTAAGAAAGAAAATATACTATAAATGTTTTCAGAAGGTTTTTTTTTAAAAAAACATACAGTAAGAAACCTAGCAAGAAAGATTCTAAAGTATTTGTTGTTGTCTACTTACAGAGATGGGAATTAAGTGTTGCCGAGTCTCTTTTCTGTCCAGAAGATGTACAACATGAACCATTCCACCAATCTGGACAATACACTTCCTATATGAGATCTGAGAAGATCCATTTTACTTCCAGCCTTTTCTAGGATCTTTTCTTCCAAATTGGCACTCGATTACAGAAGGCGGCAAAGCACACTCATTTTCCAGAGAATATACCGTTTCCCCCAAAATAAGACCCAACCGGAAAATAAGCCCTAGTATGATTTTTCAGGATGCTTGTCATATAAACCCTGCTCCAAAAATAAGTCCCAGTTAAGATCATAAGCCAGATGGGTGCATTTAGTGCAATATTTCCCTGAAAATAAGCCCTAAAAATTAATATAAGACCCGGTCTTATTTGGGGGGAAACATGGGTATATTCATCCCCTTGAATTGTTTGAATTGTTGAATTGAATGCCCACATTGTTCCATGTAAACCCTGAGCCATACCATTCCTGGGTAGAGAGTTGTTCCAGGTACTGCTGGTGACACCTGGACTTCCTTTCTCCATTCTTGGGCTGGCTGTTATGTGGCCCTGGGCTAAAGGATTGACACCAGAAGTGGGCGATGGGCTGCCAGACAAGAAAAGATGGGGGACACAGTGAAAGCAAGCTCAACCCAACCAATATAATCAGTAAAATCAGATCCACTTAATGCTTAACTCACTGACACTTGACTTACATATGGCATCCTGGTCTCCATCATATCTCTCCACATTTCATATCTACAATCTGACTAGGACCAACCCCACTTGTATTCCATACAATGGAGCCCTGGTGGCGCAGTGGTTAGAATGTAGTATTCCAAGCTAACTCTGCCCACAGCCAGTTCGATCCTGATAGGAGTCAAGGTTGACTCAGTCCTCTGTCCTTCCAAGATCGGTAAAAAGAGGACCGAGATATACTGACTGAATAAACCGCTTAGAAAGAGCTGTAAAGTACAATTGTAATGCTAATCTTATCTTACATCTTCAATAAAAGGAGAAGCATACCATATAGAAAAGAGGCCTTTGCATCTTGGAGATGGGAATACATTTCAATCAATAAGCCACAAACAAGCAGCACCTCTCAGGGATCCTTTCCAATATTGAAAGATTCTACTTTCCTCAACTTCCAATCTCCTCTATTTCTAAGACTAGCTGTGGTCCATCCAAACCTCCTTCTCTTGTCCTTGTAGAATCAAAGCTCAGAAGTTGAGGAGGTTGAATCTCCAACACAAATAAGTAGCGGACCTCTCTGAAAATCTCATCAGGGGCCTCTAGAGATATCTTAGCAAGCCAAGGTCAAGCTGAACAGGAAGTGTTGAGGCAACAAGAAAAACCTGGCAAACAGCAACTATTTTGCTGATGTACAACTTTGGCCCTTCTCAATGTTTTAATGCAGGGTTGTTCCAACCTTGGCAAGTTTAAGACTTGTGGACTTCAACTCCCAGAACTGCCCAGCCATCTATGCTGGCTGGGCAATTCTGAGAGTTGAAGTCTACAACTTTTAAAGTTGCTAAGGTGGCCAACCCTGTTTTAATGTTTAAAGAGACAGCATCCACTTTCCATGCAAAGTAACTCATATTTTAGCTAGCATGAGACTAACCCAACCCTCAATATTTAAATAACCTTCCCTCCAAGCTACCCCTAAATATATTGAGTTGCTGAAATTGAGAACTTCTTAGCTGCCTCAATTGTGAATCCCTTATTTGGTTTAGCACTTTTTTTGGGCCATACCTTTAAGTATACTTTTACAGAATCGAGTACCTTTAAAAAAAAACCATGATAATTATATGATGTACTAGACATGTATATGTACTAATAACAATTGTATTGTGTGTGTATGCATATACATATACATACACATTCATACATACATACATACATACATATACTATGTTTTTTCAAGCTTTTTCGCGGTACTTACATGTGTGCTGCTCAGCTTCCTTCGGTATTATCGGCACGTCATTTGTAGTTCTGTTAAAGTTGTAGACGTTTCACAGCAGAATCTCATCTGCCATCCTCAGGCTTCTGTTGGAAGTGTGCTCACTTCCATTCTCACATATGTGAGACCACTTTCCATACAGAAGCTCTGAGGAGGCAGATGAGGATTCTGCTGAAACGTTGCTACAAATTTAACAGAACTACAATGACGTGGGATAATACCCGAAGGAAGCTAAACACACACAATACAACATACACAACATACATACATACATACATATCATACATACATATATATATATATATATATATATATATATATTTTCTTAACTTTTGTGGGTGCTTACAGAACCTGATTGATGGCATATGAGATTCTTTTGAAATGTTGCTACAACTTTAAAAGCACAACTATAATGACGTGGGAAAATACCCGAACAAAGCTGAATACCACACATATATATATGGTATATATATATGTGTGTGTGTGTGTGTATGTGTGTGTGTGTGTATAATTATAATTATTTCTTGTTAAAATTATATCTTTTTCTTTTTTCCTAAGTATATAGGACACCTACTCCCATCAAGCCATGCCCACAGCTGATCGGCTGGGTGGTTGCCCTGCATAAGAGAATGGAGCTGGAAAGCAGGTTAGTGGGGTGGGGGGGAATGGGGAGTTTGCAGTAACCTTCCCCCAGGAGTGGGGTGGGAAGGGGATTTTACAGTATCCTTCTCCTGCCACACCCACCAAGCCCATAGAACCAGTAGTTAAAAAAATTGAATACATCCGCTGAATACAACCAGGCAGGAGGACAGACAGCTGAGCTTCAGTGCTCAGTAATTTTATTTCTGAATCACCATAAAACAGTCCCTAGCTTCATGAATCTAAAAAGGACCACAATCTGGTGGTTAAGTTTTGGCTCAGCAAGTTGTATGAATGCCACACTGTGGGTTGCATGTTATGGTGTACATCTTAGCGTTGCTATGCAAACCTGGCCACTAAATTAGTCAACAAGCAATTAATAAAACAAACAATGTGTAATCTAGCCTATACATACACACACATACACATACAGTACACACACCCAGAGACTATACAGTTTCGACAAGGAACCTATCAGCATTTCATCTTTCATCATCGTAAGATTATGAAATGGAATGGATCCTGGGGGAGGCGGGAGGGCACAGAATCTAAAATCCAGATTCCTGATCCATTATGAAGCACTTAAAGTGATCTTGTACAGTTCAAGTGGCTTAGTGAAGGGGGCCAATTGCCTATGTTCACAAATACAAAAGCTCCTCAATTAACTGTCCCAACTGGGCCACGCTAGAGAGGTAGTCCTCCTCCACTTACGACCATAATTGAAGTGAACCCCTGCGGTTGTTAAGTTAGTAACATGGTTGTTAGGTGAATCTGGCTTCCCCATTGCTTGTCAGAAGGTTGCAAAAGGAAATGACATGACTCTGGGACAGGGGTCTCCAACCTTGGCAACTTTGAGACTTGTGGACTTCAACTCCCAGAGTTCCTCAGCCAGCATAGAATTCTGGGAGTTGAAGTTCACAAGTCTTAAAGTTGCCAAGTTTGGGGACCCCTGTAATAGGATTAACCCATTTAGCAGCAGTGCTCACCACATTGCACCATCACCTGGGGACGTTGCATCACCCAGCAAACTTCAACCAAACCTGGGACTCAAGACAACCTACAAAGTTAGCTAAGTTAGACATCTGCAACAGCCAATAGAATACATGTTCTTGCACAGGAACAGGAGGCTCAAGTGAAAAGCCCAAGAGAAGCTTCGCTGGCTGAGGAACTCTGGGAGTTGAAGTCTGCAAGTCTTCAAGTTGCCAAGGTTGGAGACCCCTGCTCTGGGAAACTGCAACCATCATAAATATGAACCAGTTTCTGAATTTTGTGACTATGTGACTATGAGGATTCTGCAATAGTCCTAAGGGTGAAGAATGACCATAAATCACATCTTTTGGTGCCATTGTGACTTTGGTCACTAAACAAACTGTTGTAAGTCAAGGACTACCTGTAGTTACCAAACCACACTTTAGCCTAGAGTATTCTGTGAAGAGCCACTGTCTCTCAACTTGAATTATTTTGCAGGATTCTTAGGCAGATTAAAAAAAAAGGGGCAAACCAGGTATTTTGTGCTAAAGTCACCATAGGAGAGTTAAAAACTCTATAATAGGGGATGTGGTGGCTCAATGGCTAAGACGCTGAGCTTGTCGATCAGAAAGGTCAGCAGTTCGGCGGTTCGAATCCCTAACGCCACGTAATGGAGTGAGCTCCCGTTACTTGTCCCAGCTTCTGCCAACTTAGCAGTTCGAAAGCATGTAAAAAATGCAAGTAGAAAAATAGGGACCACTTTGGTGGGAAGGTCACAGCGTTCTGTGCGCCTTCAAAGGCATTTAATCATGCCGGCCACATGACCATGGAGACATCTTCAGACAGCGCTTGCTCTTCGACTCTGTAACTGAGATAAACACTGGCCTCTAGAGCCAGAAATGACTAGCACGGATGTGCGAGGGGAAGCTTTACCTTTAACTCTATAATGAATCTGGAAAATATTTGAGATGAAGGAATATTTTGCAGTGGCAAAATATTAATTTCAGGATACAATACAAATTGATATAGTGATATCTTTATGCAGATAGTCCTTGAATTAGAATCCTTCATTTACAGTAGGGAGCATTTGAAGTGAATTATTGAACAGCATTGAAAAAAGTGACTTATGACTGTTTTTCGCATTTACGATCGTTGCAGCATCCTCACGAATACATGATCAAAATTCAGACACTTGACAACTGGTTTGTATCAAATTTAATTAGTGGAACAGCTTGCCTCCAAAAGTTGTGGATGCACCATCACTGGAGGTTTTTAAGAAGAGATTGGACAGCCATTTGTCTGGAATACTATACGGCTGTGATGGCGCACCTATGGCATGCGTGCACAAAGTGGCGCTAGGTTCGGCTGGCATGCATGGCATCGCCTGTTTCATGTTTCTGGCATGCATGCATGCTTGAAGATCAGCTGTTTCTGCGCATGTGGCAGTGCTGGAAACGGGAAGAGATGGTCTTCTGGTTTCCGTTGTGGGTACGTGTGCTGGCCAGCTGATTGTGGCACGTGCATGCGCACCAGTAACTGGAAGACAAAATGTTCAGTGCTCATGTGCATGTCAGAAAGCGGAAGTTCATTTCCCAGCACACGCATGCCCACTGGGCAGCTTCTCCTCCAGGGTGCATCCCTGATGAGCATGTGCATGCGCGCACTCCCTTTTCGGCACTTACTGCTATCAGGCAAGGGGTCTCCAATCTTGGCAACTTTAAGCCTGAGGGACTTCAACTCCCAGAATTCCTCCTCCGGTCATGTTAGCACAGGAATTCTGGGAGTTGAAGTTCACAAGTCTTAAATTTGCCAAGTTTGGAGACCCTTGCAGTAGACCAATCCCAACTCATAGACCAAACCCCGCTCCCTTCTAGCACTGATCATATTACCTAGTTGGGTAATGAAACATCTGCAAGAAAACCACCGAGCTCAGGGAATATCAAAGACCCCACTGTTCAACTCTGAGCTACAAATATTATCTTCTATCAGGCCAGAAGTCTCCAACCTTGGCAACTTCAAGACTTGTGGACTTCAACTCCCAGAATTCCTCCTCCAGTCATGTTAGCTCAGGAATTCTGGGAGTTGAAGTCCACAAGTCTTAAACTTGCCAAGTTTGGAGACCCTTGGTCAAGTTAGTTTAGGCCATGCCTGAATTAATTCTGAAACTCTTGAGTTCCTGTCTGGACCATCCATTCCCTACTCTTTCTTCCCAATTCTTTCCATGTCAGAACTGGAAGGCAAGATTCAGCCAGCTCTCTCCAAGGAGGCCATCAAAAGTTAAGGGTCTGACTCACATTCCCCAACACATTTTCTCTTCCACTCTTGTCCCTAGTCCCCATTAGCCAGACTGTTTTCTCTCTCGATGACCCTAAACCATATCTTGCTTGCTTGCTTTTTTCTGTTTGCCTGTGTGAGAGAGACAGGATGTGCAAAACAGGATGAGTCCTGATAAAGATGGCCTTGCTACTTCAGACCAAAAAGTCCAGGGAGTTCTCTGTCCTAACAAATACTTCACTGTTTCTCCACTTTAGCAACTCTAAGAAGGGTGTGTGAACTTAAGAAGGGTGTGAAGTCCACGCTTCTTAAAGTTGCTTGACTTGAGAAAGGCTGGGATTGCTTTTTAGGGCCAGGTCTTCACTGCCCTGCTCAAGCTAACGCAATTAGTCCTATGCCCTGCTTATTCGCTTCCTCCTTCTGCCACCCCAAACCTTCCCAGATACATGGAATCTTCCCAGATGTACAAATCCTCCCAGATACATGGAATTTTCAAGACATGGAAACTCTTTTTCGCAGAAGTCGGAAAAGTGGCACACTGCGGGATGCTTCGATTCAGCAGGCCAGCTCGTCTCTTAACACCCACAGACACAGAAACACACACACACACACCTCCCTGCAAGGGAAAGGGAGCAGCACTCCTCTTTCAACCCTCCAGTTATAAGCAACTTTCTCCTATCGCTGCAGATAGGAAATGCACTCAAAAAGCATCTGAGAGCGTCTAGTGATGGAAAGCTACCCTCCTTCACCTCCTCTTCCCTTCAGCATGCTGCTTTCCATCCCGCCCCCTCCTCCCCTCTTGCAAATTTTTCTCCAGGCAGGCAGGCAGCAGATCCACCCGAGATGCTTTTGGGATGACGCTACCCTTGCCAGCCAAGGTGTGGCTGGCTGGCAGCGGGAAGGAAGCAGCAAGTGGCAAGCCGGGCACTCAGTATGCCAGCATCTAACAGTTGTGCCAATCGTTACACCCTACCCCCCCCCCCAAAAAAAACCCCCCCCCCCCCNCCCACCCCCCTCCAATTCCACATACTCACCAGCGGGCAGGGAAGGCCAAGGAAGAGGGGCAGGCAGAGGAACCAGCTGGGGAATTCTGCGTAGAGAAGGGGAAAAAAAGAGAGCTGACACAGAGAGTGGTATGGGGAAGAGTCTGGTTTTGTGTGGCGGGGCGGAAACCAGCCAGCAACAAAATAGTTAGCCAGCGGAGAGGGAGGGAGGCAGGCAGGGAGGGAGGGAGGGAAGCTAGTCCCAGGCAGGGTGCTGGGAAAAGGGGGGAGGGAAGCAGGCGGGCCGGCAGGACATAGCAGGGTCCTAAAGGCCAACTGGTCTAAAGGAGAACAGGCAGGATGGAGACCCGACCGGGCATTTGGAAGAGGCACTGGCCAAATTTCTTTTTTAAACTAATCCCATCAAATGTCCAGCGACAAACAGCCCATTTCAACTGGAAGAAATTTCTAAAATTTAAGAAGAAATATCCTGACAGCGAGAACAATGAATCAGCAGGACGACTTCAGCCCAGAAATTCCATCACTGGAGGTTCTGAAGAAGAAGACAGCCACTTGTCTGAAACAGGATAGGATCTCCTGCTTGAGCAAGGGGCTGGACTAGAAGACCTCCAAGGTCCCTTCCAATTGTGCTGGAGTGTTGTTGAATCCTATTTCGTTTATTGTTAATGTTCAGGTTTCTAATTTTAATGCTTGATGTTTTAATATTCTAACTCTTCACTGCTTATTTGTACCCCACTTTTTTATTATTTTTACAAATAACTCAAGGCAGAAAAGATATCCAATGTGCACCATATTCCTTCCTCCTCTTCTTTTCCCTACAACAACAACCCTGCAAGGTGGGTTGAGCTGAGAGAGAGGGATTGGCTGGAAATCTCCTAGCTGGCTCTCATGGCGAAGATGGGACTTATTTGTTTATTTGTTGTTTTTATGATAATTAATCTAAGATGCCCGGACTTGCTTGACAGTGAGATGGGCAGCATATAAATTGAATTAATAAATAAAAACAATATACATAAATAACGACAGCCTAGCCTGTTTCCCTTCTGCTTTCATTTGGGGGTAAATTTTAATTCTACTTCATTTGACATTATTTATAAAACCGCCTGAGACGGTGAGAAAGACAGCATAAAAACAATAATAAATAAAAAAATAATTTAATTTCAGACATTACTCTATGGAATAATTAGAATTAGAATTCTTCTGTTGGCCAAGTGTGATTGGACACACAAGGAATTTGTCTTGGTGCAAATGCTCTCAGTGTGCATAAAAGAAAAGATGCATTTGTCAAGAGTCAAGAATCATAAGGTATAACACAATAATAGTCATAGGGTAAAATAAGCAATCAAATCATACTAGGAAACAGTCAATATCAATTGTAAAGATACAAGCGAGAAAGTTACAGTCAAACAGTCATAAGTTGGAGGAGATGAATAATAAGGAGTGATGAGAAGATTAACAGTAATAGTAGTGCAGACTTTGTAAATAGTTGGACAGTGTTGAGGGAATTATTTGTTTAGCAGAGTGATGGCTTTCGGGGAAAAATATAATGGGGTTGCAATCCTAAAAAGGCAGATTCACTTAACAATCCTGCTACTAATTTAACAACTGCAGTGATTCACTTAATAATTATGCCAAGGAAGGTCTTAAATGGGGTCAAACTCATTTAACAAATGTCTCACTTCGCAACAGAAATGTTGGGCTCAATTGTGGTCGTACGCCAAGGACTACCTGTCCTGAGAATAAAAATGGATAGCCAATAAATATACATACATACAGCATGCTGACTACCTGGGGAATTCTGGGAGTTGAAGTTCACTCATCTGGAAATTGACATATTTGAAAAAAAACCAATATAGAAGCCACTGTGTAAGATCCACTAAAAAAACCCAGCAAAATACTGTGGACATAATATACTTAGATTTCAGCAAGGCATTCAATAAAGTAGACCACAACTTACTTTTTTGGTAAGCTAGAAAAAAGTGGGATATATAGCACCACCACTCGATGGATTTGCAACTGGCTGACAAACCGTACTCAACGAGTAGTCCTTAATGGATCTAAGTCTACCTGGAGGGAAATAAGCAGTGGGCTGTCACAAGGTGTTCTGATCTAAGGCCCAGGACTACTCATAGCTTCATTAACGGACTTAGATGAGGGAATAGAAGGGGAATTACCTAGCTTTGCAGATGATACTAAGCTGGCAGAATAGCTAACACCAAGAAATAGCCAAGATCCAGATGGATCTTTATACAGACTTGACCCACTGGGCGTAAATCTAACAAATGAAATTCAATGTAAGCAGAAAAGTAAAGTCCTGACACTTAGGCATAGAAAAAACCAAGAGTACACATATAGACCTGGTGAAACCAGGCTTCAATAGCCGTAAACTGTGAGAGGGAATCTTGGGATTCTTAGTGGACAACCACTAAATAGGAGCCACCAATGTGCAGCAGCAACCAAAAAACCCAATGCAATCCTATAACTGCATTACCAGAGGGATACAACCAAATAAGGAAAGTACTGAATACCACTCTATAAAGCCTTAGTAAGACGCCACATAACCTCACGAATACTACTGTCCAATTTAGTCACCGGCACTATTGAAGTGTGAGACTCTAGAAAAAATGCAGAGAAGAGTAAACAACCAGGCATGGATTAAGGACTGGAAGCTTAAAACGAATGAAGAAATGGTTGCAGGAACTGGCTGGCTAGTCGAGGGAAGAGAAGTGACCAAGGGGAGACAGGATTACAAGAAGCCCAAATTATTTGAGGGGAACTGCCCCAGAGAGAGGAAGAGGGTCAAGCGTATTTTGGCCAAGGCACCTGAAAGCCAGTACAATGAATCATGATGGAAACTGAATCAAGGACGAGTTTAATCTGTGAAACAAGAAAAACTTCTGACAGTGAAACATTATCAACTCAATGAACAAATTGCCTCCGAAGTGTTGGGGAAGCACCGTTGAGACTTTCAAGAAGAGATTGGACTGTCATTTGTCAGAAATGGTGTAGGGTCTCCTGCTTGGGTGGGGGGATGGACTAGATGATATATAAGGTCCTTTCCAACTCAATCTGTTATCAATTAAAAACAATATACAAGAAACCACACCACAATAATCTGCTTTCTATTTTTCCTCCTCCTTGAATGTTTCAACTCATATGAACTCATTGTTTTTTATCCTTCTCTGCTATGGCTGTGCAATATGGAATAAACAACATCTGACTACATTATACAAATACAGGTGGAGAGACACAAAGAGGAGACTAGGCCAACAGAAGGCTATAAATTGCTGCTTTTGTCAACCTTTTATTTAAAGGCTCTATTTATGTTTATGCACGTCCTGAAAAAACTTCATTTGTTTTTCCTTTCGCCTTTCACAGGCACAGTTAAGCTGATCATTTCAGGAACAGGCATGCCAGGAGGTGCCCAGGATGAAACTTTTGGGGTGGACTCCAGTTAAAGGCATGAAGGTACAGCCAACAAAATAGATTATGTGTTTTTATAATATGATTATAGGTAGTCCTCGACTTAAAACTGTTTGGCAGTTTGAATCTCACCAGGCTCAAAGTTGACTCAGCCTTCCATCCTGCTGAGGTCAGTAAATGTGGACCTAGATCGTTGAGGACAATATGCTGACTCTGTAAATCGCTTTGGGCTGTAAAGCACTGTAAAGCAGTAAATAAGTCTAAGTGCTATGACCTGGCTTCCTTCCAAGGAAGGAAGGAAGGAAGGAAGGAAGGAAGGAAGGAAGGAAGGAAGGAAGGAAGGAAGGAAGGTCTCCCTCCCTCCCATTCCTCCTTTCCTTCAATTAATTCCTGGGTATAAGCATAATTTTGTATTTATTTATTTATTTTGTCCTATGTATGTGGTGTATATTGGGGGTGGTGACCGTTCAAGAGCCTTATGCAATGAAAGTTCATTTTCATGTGTGCTGATTAGTGTAGATTCAAAGGGATAATAAAGTTAGTCTAAGCCTAATACATTAAAATGAAATTTTATTTGGCTCTTAAAAGATAACCATTATGCATATACTCCCCCCCACACACACATACACATGACATTGGGAAAAATTACAATCTAGCTTGAATGTAATTTCTACATGGAAACTAATCAAGGAGATAATCGAAGCAACCTAGAACTGAGAAGAAACAGGAAGTTAGAACAATTAACCAGTGGAACAACTTGCCTCCAGAAGTTGCAAATGCTCCAACACTGGAAGTTTTTAAGAAGAGATTGGACAGCCATTTGTCTGAAGTAGTGTAGGGTTTCCTGCCTAAGCAGGGGGTTGGACTAGAAGACCTCCAAGGTCCCTTCCAACTCTGTCANTGTCTGAAGTAGTGTAGGGTTTCCTGCCTAAGCAGGGGGTTGGACTAGAAGACCTCCAAGGTCCCTTCCAACTCTGTCATTCTATTCTGTTCTGTTCTGTTCTATTCTATTCTATTCTAATTCTTCACTATTCCCATTCCTATTCCATTCCATTCTGTTCTTTATTCTATTCTTCTGTATTATCTATTATATTCTATATTCTATTCTATTCTTCCCTGTTTCCTGTTCCCATTCCGTTCCATTCCTATTCTATTCTATTCTATTCTATTCTATTCTATTCTATCCTATTCCACTCCATTCCTATTCCTATTCCCATTCCATTCTATTCTATTCTACATGGCAGGGTGGTTGGGTGGGTGGGAAGAATCCAGAGAGTTTATAAGACAGATGGCATCGGGAACAAAGCTGTTGCACAATTTAGTAGTTCTGCTATAGATACTTCGAAACTTCCTTCCAGAGGGGAGCAACGGAGACAGACTGTGGAGGGGGGGCTGTTTGGGGGATGTCTAACAACTCCATCATAACCCTGTGTTGGTATTAGTAAGGCCTAGAGAAACAACAACTGAGTTTTTGCAAATTTCAATGGTAATAAAACACAACTTATTGAAAAACAGCATTCCACCCTTGCGTTTAATAACGTTCCTTTCCTCTCTTAAAAGAAAAAAAAAATCAACAATATTTGGAAGGGCTTTGGAGGCTACTCTGGAGACTATTGGTTCTGAGTCCAAGACACCCTAAGAATGCATGGCTGTGCTTTGCCCCTGGGAGAGGAAGCAAATAGGAGGAGGGCGAGGGAAGGAAGCTTTACCTTGCGGATAAGCTGCTGCTGTTGCTCCAGGTTTCTAATATCCTTGTCCAACTCTTCGCTGAGTTGCTGCAGTTCCTTCTCCAGTAACTCCTGGCAGAGGAGAAAGAAATAGGCAGCTTTAGGAGTGTAGCTGCCGGGTTCTGCTGCGGAGGAGAGACCACAGTCAGAAAGCCAAGAAGCCCCTCCGGCTGTCTGGCTGAGTCAAGAGGGAAGCATACCGAGGCTCAAGTGGTGCCCGCTGCGTTGGTGCCAGAGAGCCAGGCTCTTGGTCCTGTCAAGCACGGGTGGAGTCAAAGCTGTGCTCCCTGCTACCCAAACAGCTCCTTAAAAGCGAAGTTGCACAATGCCACCAACCTGATACCTGGCTTTACAGAAGTCCCGCTTTGTTCGAAAGGGCAGCTGGTGAAAGCGCCCGCAGCAGGAAGGCAGCCTCAAGGCTATAATTTAAAAAAATGGGAAGAAGGACCGTGTGACACACACACACACACACACACACACACACACACACACATTGAGACTATCTCAGGGAATGTAAAAAGGCCAGTTATAGGTGTGTGCATTGCCTTCACAAAGAAATGCGCCCTCTTGCAACACTAAAAGATTCCAATATGTTTAAAACACACACACACACACAAAAACACACACACACAAACACATACACACAGTGTGCTTTCAGACAAATGTCTAGAGTGGGGTGTTTTTATCCTCCCTCCTGGAATGTTTTCTGCGTGCAATGCGTTTTTCCATGGAGAAACATTCAGTCAGGGTGCAGCTCAAAGCCTTTGTTTATTTACTTATGGTTTGCTTTTACTATGAACCGCAAGACAAGGCTGCAGTTTCCACAAGGATATTTTTAAAAGAAAGGGCAAAAACTGATAACAGGTGGTCACACTTGACCACATTTTGTGTACTGTGAGTTATGCAGAGTTTATAGGTCATTGTATATTCTCCCTTTCACTAGAGAGATTGCCAGCAAAGGGCAGACAATTTTTATGTAGGCTTTCTCCTCCAGGATCCAAACCCGGCTATTACAGGTTGAGGTGGCAAAATTCTGTGTTGCTGCAATGTCTACAAGAAAGAAAATTGGTTACAGAATTATAGCTGCCAATTTGTGACAATTTTTGGAGATGGAACAATCTTTGGAAAACGATATTTACACACATACTTATTGGATCTCCACTCATATAAACCAGGGAGTGACCCTAAGTGTTTGAGAACATGTATTTTCTTGACAGGGATGTTATTATCCACTATTAATGTACTACAATGTGTCAGTACCATTTTTGTAATATATTGTAAATAGTGATGTCTATTGCTGGTCTAAGACGGTAATAAAGTCATATTCTGGATGCTCTCTTTATACTAGACTTTGCCTAAGGGAGGGAGGGAGTGAAGGAAGGAAGGAAAGAAGGAAGGAAGGAAGAAAAAGAGGGAGGAAGAAAAAAGGGAAGAAGGAAAGGAAGGAAGGAGGGATGGAAGGAAAAAGAGAGGGAGGGAGGGAGGGAGGGAGGGAGGGAGGAAGGAAGGAAGGAAGGAAGGAAGGAAGGAAGGAAGGAAGGAAGGAAGGAAGGAAGGAAGGAAGGAAGGACGGGCAAAGATGCCAGCTCCATTGTTCGGGACCGAGAAAGCAAAAGAGTCATAGGGGAAAGTATCTTGAAATGTTGTTTGGTCCTCCAAAAACCTTGCTCAGGGCTTCTTTTCCTGGCAGCACCACTTAGGTTAACTTCATTGGAATGGCACTGATGCCCGAGTTTTGGAGTTTAGTAGAAGAGACTCAGAAAAGCTGAAACATTTTTGGAAATGCATCACATACATGCCTTTTCCTTCTGAGGTTTCATTTTGAATTTAATCTGGTTAGGCTGCAGCTGTTCATTATATGAAGTACACAATCCTGCTTACTGGTTTATAGTGCAACATGGAGGAGCCAGTTGGTGCAATGGTAAAAGGAAGCAGGCCAGAAACTGGGAGACCCAACTTCTAGGCCAGCCTTGCAACCCTTGCTGGCATGACCATGGGCCCATTCTCCTTCATCCCTGGAGGTTTTCAAGAAGAGCCTGGATAGGCATTTGTCTGAAATGGTATTGGGCCTCCTGCTTCAGCAGGGGGCTGGACTAGAAGATCTCCAAGGTCCCTTCCAACTCTGATATTTTGTTCTATGTTCTCTCTCAGCCCCCTCTGGAAAAAGGCAAGAGCAAACCACAACCAAAAATCTTGCCAAGAAAATTGCAGGGATTTGTCCAGGCAGTTAAGGAATTAAGACTGATACCTTCCTTCCTTCCTTCCTTCCTTCCTTCCTTCCTTCCTTCCTTCCTTCCTTCCTTCCTTCCTTCGGGAGGGAGGAAAGAGAGGGAAGGAGGGAGAGGGAAGGGAGGGAGGGAGGAAGGAAGAAAGGAGGGAGGGAGGGGGGAAAGGAGGAAGGGAGGGAGAAAGGAAGGAACTTAAGAGCATCATCACCCTGATGTGGGAAGCATCAAATGTTTTCAAACTAACCCTGGAAAGAATGGGATAATTTGATGTATCTATAAAAATGTTCATTACTGTGGAATCTGTATTGGCTGGAACTTAAATCCTCTGGAAGCATTTTAATTTATAACCATCCTTTTAGTTTTTCCTGGTCTTCTTTTTTTTCCTGCATCAGAAGAATATGATTCTCTCTCCACTGAGAGTCATTTGTGGAGGCACCAATATCATCTGTTCTTCATTACATCACAGGCCGGAGTTAGAAAAACAGGGTAAATAAGGGAACGCTTTGTATTTAGGCTGAAATTAAGATTACAGTGAAGTTGATCATTTCAGAAACAGAAATTATAATGCTTTGATGCCACAGGGTACTATCATATCTAGTTGGGTGGTAGTGCAGCATGATGATGAATACTAATTTCAACTTTTCCAAACCTCCCTATTTATTTAAAAAACAAATATTCTACTCTAGTGGATTTCAAAGTGAATGTTCATAATCAAGAATGGAAACTGGCTTTTCCTGAACTGTACAGGCAGAGACAATTTAAAAAAAATCAAAAAAGACTGCGGATACACGATTTTAACTCTAGCACACAAAAAAGGGGCACCTGGCTTTTAAGAATCATAGGCAGCCCTCTATCTCATGCGCTCTAAACCCTGACCTGGTGCATTCTTGTCTGAAGTTCTTGGCAGCCTATTTGCAGTGTGCAGCACAATCTTCAAGGCAGAGGAGGAGGGGAGAGGAAATAACAAAGAATCCTGCTCCATGGAAGCCAGTAAACACAGCTGCACTCCAGGCATCTTGGGAGAACCATCCCATCTTGCTGGCTATGTTAGTCTCCCAAACCTCTGTGTGTGTGTGTGTGTGTGTGTTTTACCCAAGGAAGTTGATAGCATATGCTTGCTTGGCTGACTTAATGGGGCCAGAGGCTAAATGTGCATTTCCCTTGCTTTCCAGGAAGGACTCACCTCGATTGGCAGAGAGGGTGATGGGCATCGTGCTGAAGATGGTGTGAAGGGCTTCTTGGCCTGTAATGGGCAAATTAAAGCTTCAATGAAAAGAATGCTGAGTTAGAAACAATTCAAATTTGGGACAATCAGAAGAGAGATGGAAGGGACCTTGGAGGTCTTCTAGTCTAACCCCCTGCTCAAGCAGGAGACCCCATACTATTTCAGACAAGTGACTGTCCAGTGTCTTCTTTAAAAACTTCCAGTAATGGAGCACCCACAACTTCTCAAGACAAGCTGTTCTACACTGGTTAATTGTCCTCACCTTTAGGAAGTTTCTCCTGAGTTCCAGGTTGCTTCTCTCCTTGATGATTATTTTTTTATTTATTTTGTTTGATTTGTCAATTGCTTACAAGATAATAGGTATAAGTAAAAACATAGTTATGAATACATGGATACATATAAGAGAAATAAACAATTGGACAGGGACAGTAGGCACGTTGGTGCGCTTATGCACGCCCCTTATTATTTTATTTTATTGTTCAATATAATTGATTAGTTTCAATCCATTGTTTCTTTGCTTGCCTTCTGGTGCTTTGGAAAATAAATTGAGCCCCCCTCTTCTTTGTGGCAATCTCTCAAATACTGGAATATTGTTATCATGTCACCCCCTAGTCCTTCCTTTCTCTAGACTAGCCAAACCCAAATCCTGGAGGTTTTTGCCTCAAGGCCTTTAATCATCTTAGTTGCTTTCCTTTGCACTTTTTCCAAAGCCTCAACATCTTTTTTTTTTTTGTAATGTGGTGACAGTTAAATAATGTGGGACAATGGTCCTTGGGTTTGAATTAGGAGGATGCAGAGCATGATGGGATTTTCCGCTCCAGAGGCCAGTTTTCCATATGGTGTTACAACTATTGTTCAACATCTGTTTTCCCGTATCTTCAGTTTGAGCTCAGAAACTTGCGAGCACATATGGTGCTCTTTAACGCTTCTTGAGGTCAATGTGATTTCCTTGCCAGAAGCAGGCACAAGATCCCTATTTCAATATTCCACTCTACTTCCATGGATTGGTGATACACAAGACCTAGTTCAGATAATAGCTGGGCCTATGGATGGTTCAATCAATGGACCCTCTGCCACGAACTAAGCTAGGGATCTATCTGCATACCACAGTAGGATTCTCAAGGATGGACGACTTCCCAGGTTCATAATCAAAAATGCTCCTGGGCTCATTGCTGGTGGCATCTGCAGTTTCCCAATTTCTCCTGCAAAAGAAAAATGTAGAATCTGATTATATGCGTGTGTGTGTGCGTGTGTGTATGTATGTATGTCATATACAGTAGTTAAAGAATTATTGTTAATGTAGAATGTGGTAACTAAAAATGGCTATATTGTTATAAATTTTGATGATGGGTCAAAGAGACTAAAATGGGAAAAATGAATAAGGTAAAGGGGTGGCAAGCTTGAATTGACATGAAAGGGGATAACTTTTGGGGAATAAAAATTAAGATGAATTTTATTGAACAATGAATGGAATAATAGAACGTGATTAAATTTGCAAATGTGACGGACATAAGAAAATGTGTGTAATGAATATGGAAATTGAATAAGAATGTAGATAATATTTTAAAATGATGCATGAGAATATTTAAAGAAAAATGAAATAAGCAATAATATGATATGAAATTGGATATGAAAGCTGAATATGTAATCATAGTCATGTTTGTACTGAAATGTAAAAACCAGGAACCACACCTAAAGAGATGTTTATTAAAATAGAAAAATAAAAAAAATACTGCAAAATTAAAAAGAAAAATGGGAGAACTTCAAATGCTCTGCATGATGTGCCTTCTCTCCCTTTTGGCCCCAGTGACTTCCTGCCTTGTATTTGCAAAGATCTACTTTAGCAGGGACTGTTCCCAGCATGAAAGGATTGTTGCAATAGTCCAGACCAAGCTGGCTGGGGAATTCTGGGAGTTGAAGTCCTCCAGGCTTAAAGTTGCCAAGGTTGGAGAACCATTTTTGTGCCTTTATAGCTGCATTCCTTCTCTATGTATCCTCTGGGAGTATCAAAACATCCACATTTCTTGGTAAATGGTAGATTGTGATTGATGTGGGTGCTGTGAAATGGCAAAGTGGCAACCACCATGCATGGACCTCCCACTGTCACCTGATAACACTTCAAACATAAGCAAAGTGGTGCACATATTCAGCAGAAAATGACTGAGAGATAACTCATGGAGATAAATAACAGCAAGGACACATTTATTCATTTTAGAGATAAATCCATTTCATGTTAAAATCTGACATCTCCCTCTAGTGTCACAGTTGGGCACTGGAATAGGCATGGATTCAAGCTGATGAATTAATTATTCCACGGATGGACTGATTTTAGATTTATTTATTTCATTTTGTCAAGCATGTTTTGGATGACAGATATAATTAGGAATATGATGATGAGCGCATGAAATGAGTACGAATAAAGGGGGACATTAGGACAGGGGTGGTAGCAGAGATGGTATTCAGCAGGTTCTGACCAGTTCTGGAGAACTGGTAGCGGAAATTTTGAGTCATTCGGAGAACCGGCCAATACCACCTCTGACTGGCCCCGCCCCCATCTATTCTCCGCCTCCCATGTCCCAGCTGATTGGCTGGCTCTCCTTTGGTTGCCCTGCAAAGGAGAACAGAGCTGGAAAGCAGGTTAGTAGGGTGGGGAGGGAATGGAGATTTTGCAGTATCCTTCCCCTGCCACGCCGAGCAAGCCATGTCTACCAAGCCATGCCCACAGAACCGGAAATAAAAAAATTTGAATCCCACCACTGGATGGTAGGCATGTTAATGCACGTAAGCACGCCCCCTTACAGACCTCTTACGAATGAAGTGAGGTCAACAGGAGACAATCTAAGCTTAAAGCTTTTGTGGTTTGGGGAAAGAAATCACAGAGTCAGGTAGAGTATTCCAGGCATTGACCACACCGTTGCTGAAGTCGTATTTCTTGCAATCGAGTTTTGTGCAGTTTACCCTGAGTTTGTATCTATTATGTGTTTGTGTAATGTTAAGATTGAAGCTGAAATAGTCATTGACAGGTAGGACATTGTAATGGGTAATTTTATGTACGAGGCTCAGGTCAGATTGAAGGCGGCGTAGTTCTAAGTTAGACTTATAGGGTGTAATTATTTTTTCAGTCCATTGTTCAGAGCCAGATATAAAACACAGATAAGATGACACAGAATTTGGGAACAAGGATACCTCCAATATTTCAGGGGGCACTTAGTTTATTTTCCTCAAATTCTGTTGAATGTGGATTCCCAAATATTCCATGCTTCCCTAAAACACTTAAGTCTCAAATTCACTTGTACTAATGTCCCACTGAAATAGACCTCACTTAATAGTAACATATGTACTAATAACAATAGTAGTACAACAGAATGGTTTTAATCATCTTTATAGTTATGTTAGCTTATTTGTAATCCTATTGATTATATTAGCATACTTATAGTTGTAAAAAATGTTCATGATTCATTTGTATATAGCAATGCTCTTCATCTAACTTCCACCTCTTATCTCTAACCATAGATAAAAACCTATTCCACATTAAGTAATACACTGTATCTCCTTTATCTTTTATTTTCAATGTCAAGCTATCCATCTCTGCACAGTCCAATATTTTCTGGATTATATTTTCATCTAGTGGGGTGGTTCTCATTTTTCCAATATTGAGCAAATACAATTCTCACTGCAGTCATTACATGTAAAATTAAATATATAGTCCCTTTGTCATAGTTTTCTGGTATTATACCTAATAAAAATATTTCTGGTTTCTAAATCTATATGCTGCTTAATCATGTTTTCCAACCATGTGTGTATTTTCATCCAGTATTTTCTTGCTTTCATACATGTCCATCACTAAAATGGACCTCACTTCTGAATAAATGCAAGGGGTTGAGTTGCAAATAAGGTTACATTCAAAATGCCAGGGAAGTGCATGGTCTCGTATCTTTATATTCAACCCCATATTTATTTCTGATGTTCATAGGGCTTTGCCACCCTTCTGTATGTTGGTGGGTTGCCGTCCTTCATATCACAGGAGAAACTCACATCTTCCATGTTTCTACTCACCAATCCAAGCCATTCTTTTGGCGGGAGGAACTGCTTGAGGTCATCAGTGGAGGTTGGTTCTTCTTCATGAGCTCTGGAGGATCATGATCTGGAGGAGACAAAATGGTCACTGTGTGCGACAGGCAATCCTTTCCAAATGGAACAATGGATGTTCACTTTGATCTCTTCCCAGAACCACCTCACCTACACACCTACACACTCCATTTACACATTCTCTCAGGCCGCCGACGGACAGTCTAAAAGCCTGAGTGTTGGAACAAGTCAAGAATCTCCTTTTTGCTATCTCAGAAACCCCATGTGACCATGCAGCTGAACCTGGATGGTACAGTTTGCTGTTGATCTGAAAATTAATGGTATAGCTTCCTGCTATTATTAATTGGGAAACATCACAACCATCGTTTAAGATTTAAAATAGCTTTGTTTCTTTATTTAGTTTACTTTATACACCTCGTACAATGAAATCAAACACCATCTTTAGTGCACATCATGACAATGAAAATAAACACAAGCACACATCCTTATACTCCACACATTGAATTGAAAACCCCCGACACCACATCAACACTGCACTATACAGTAGAATTCAACAGAGCCACTGCCCTGGGATAGAAGCTGTTTTTCAGCCTATTTATCCTTATTCTAATTATCCTGTACCATCTGACAGATGGTAATAGTTAAAAAAAAAAAAGGGGGGGGGGTTTTCCCAGGATGAGATGGATCTTTGAGAATGTTTTGAACTTTCTTCAGGCAGCGGGAGTGATAAAGCTCTTCCAAAGAGGGGAGAGGGCAGCCAATGATCCTCTGGGCAATGATGTTAACCCTCTGGAGTGCTTTCCTATCTGCTACTGTGCAACTGGCAAACCATGCAGAGGTGCAGTACATTAAAATGCGCTCTGTGGTGCAGGGGTAGAAGGTCCCCAGCAGTTTTTCATTCAGTTGCTGTTTTCTGAGAAGTCTCAGGTAGTATAATCTCTGCTGGGCCCTTTTGACCAGGGCTGCAATGTGGGCACCCCAGGTCAGGTCCTCTTTTAGGGTAACACCCAGAAACTTAAAACTGGCCACTTGCTCCACTCGGTCTCCATTGATAAGCAAGGGCTGGATGTCTGATCTGTTCCTTCTATAATCCACTATAAGCTCCTTGGTCTTATTGGTGTTGAGGACCAAGTTATTGTCTCCACACCACGAAAGCAACTGGTCCACCTCATCTCAGTAGGCAGACTCATCCCTCCCAGAAATGAATCTCACCATTTTGTTTATAAGAAACAAAGAAATCTCTCTCCAAACCTTTCCTTGAATACCAGAAAACTCCAGCATTAATCACATCTGTAACCTGGTTCCTCTTATCCTGCCTATGACTTCCTGTAAAAATATTAATTATGATTCCTACCACCAACTTCTTGCCTACTTTGTATTAGGCACTTTGCTAGTGGGAGTGAAATCCCACTGCTACAACGTTCATGGTGGGAGGACCATTTCTTAGCCTATTCACAGACAGAAGCCCAACCAATTACTCATCAAGAAATCTCCTCATTTGGCTGCTAAGGGCTTTCTAAGCATTGTCCCAGGCAAGTGTGTGTTATTCCCACATCAGTTACTTCCACAAAGTCAGGAGAAAATATTAAAGAGTCAAGAACAAAGCCCGGTTGTACTATGGCATTTGCAGATGACAAATTTTGAACTCCACAGAGTTGTTTCTGCAAAATAGACCGAAGACAAGAAGCTCTGAATATTTTATTGGTGCAGTAGAATATTGTATTGGTGCACTCCAAGATGCATTCCAATATTTTATTGGTGCACTCCAAGATGCATTCCTAGGGGGCTTTTGCTTCCTTCTTGGTACAAGTTCTTGTCCCATAAGTGAAATGTTTTGAACCTCTTGTATTATCCTTTTCACTCAACACTAGAACCCCACAATTTGCTGTTACGATGCCATTCCTGGGAAATCCTTTGTGCAGTGTACAATGACAAACATTTCCCAATAGATAACTAGGGAGCATGTTCAAAAGCATGAGAAAACCATGTACCTCTTGGTTTGTAGGGATCCCAATCCAGGTCTGATTCTGAAAGAGAAGAGAGAGATGTCCATGGGAGGTGGGCTCTATATTTGAGAGGACTAAAGCTAATGGATTCCCTACCATACTTTCTTCATGGCTTACAAAGTTGCAGTAGTCTGAGCAGCAAGAAATTGTTGGGCTTAAAAACCCTATGAAGCTCCAAATTAAATTAATATTCTAAAGGACTGCTAGGTTGGGCAAATCTGGTGGGATCTATTTAGAGTGCTGGTCAGAAAGAAAAAAAAAGAATCACGAGATGCCTAAACCAGCTATTAGCTATGGCCTCATCGTGGCTTATTAGTTGTTGAAGCCATGTGGCAAGAAGCAAGCCATGTTTCCAATGTGCAAATAGGGAGGTAAAAAGAGTGGCATCTCAGTTTGCATCTCAGCTTCATTTGGCAGACAAAATAAGATGATGATGTGGGGAAACTCCCAGGAAAAAGAGTGATTGTACAGAATAGAAATTATCCACTAGAGGACGCACAATAATTGTAGTGTTACTTGCTGTTTTTATCTCTCTAGATCAGGAGTCCCCAAACTTGGCAACAACATAGCTGGCTGGAAAATTTCTGGGAGTTGAAGTCCACAAGTCTTAAAGTTGCCAAGTCTGGAGACCTCTACTCTAAGTAGTCAATTCCCAAGTTATGGTTTCTAAAGCCACTTTCTCACTGTTGAGTTAAAGTGTAATCCATATATCTATGTGTCTTCAGGAAACAAAGACATAATCAAATTATCTGTCCACATTGCAGATTCCTGACCTTTTCTGCCTTTGTTGTGAACTTCTGTCAAATCTTATTGGTTTTATTGGCCTGAAATAGATGAAAGAGTTGCAGAGAAGAGCAACAAAGATGATAAGGGATCTGGAAGCTAAATCATATGATGAATAATTGAAGGAATTAGGTATGTCTAGCATATCAAAGAGAAGGATTGGGGTGCAGAGGCACATGATAACTGTCTTCCAATATTTGAGGGGTTGTCACAGAGAAGAGGAGGTTGACTTATTCTCGAAAGCACCAGGGGACAGGACAAGAAGTCATGGGTGGAAGATCATTAAAGACAGATCCAACCTAGAATTAAGGAGAAATTTCCTGACAGTGAGAACAAATGAATCAGTGGAACAGCTTGCTTTCAGAAGTTGTGGGTACTCCATCACTGGAGGTCTTCAAGAAGAGACTTCCATTTGACCAAAATACAAGGTCAACCACCTTGAGCAGGGCGTTGAACTAGACGACCTCCAAAAATAAGGTTCAAGAAGGAAAGACTATTTTTGTTCTGGTATACAACATGAAGAAACCATGTGTCTTAACATTGAACGAAGAATGAAATGAGGTGAACATCAAGCAGGGGAGAAAATGGAAGTTATCAGGGCATTGCTACGTGACTTTAAACTGCAAACGGACAGAGAGAGTCTAAAACGATTGAGACGGTTTTTGAATTTAAATTACTGTTTCTCAGCCTTTCACATGTGTGGACTTCAACTCCCAGATTTCTCCATCTGGCTATGCAGGCTGGGGAATTTTGGGAGTTGATACAGAGATATAAATTAGCTGTGATGGTGCAGTGGTTAAAATGCAGTATTCCAGGCTAATTCTGCCAGCAGTTCAATTCTGACCAGCTCAAGGTTGACTCAGCCTTCCATCCCTCCGAGGACAGTAAAATGAGGACCTAGATTGTTGGGGGCAACAGGCTGACTCTTAGACCGCTTAAAGAATGCTATAAAGCACTGTGAAGTGCTATATAAGTCTAAATGCTATTGTTATTGCTAAAATTAACAGGATGCTTCGAAAAAGTCCACACCTGGTAAAATGTGCAGAAATGGATAGATTAACACTTAAAGTTAAGGAGAAGGAAGAAACTGAATACTTCTTAACATGGAATTTGTTTTATCAATGGCTAACTGGCAGAAACAGAAGTTAGAAATTTAAAAGCCTAAGAGAATGATTAATTACATGAGGAAGGTTCACTAAAATGGATAAGCAAATACTACTTTATTATGTGATCACTATTAATGTTATGAATATTATTGTTACGATTATTATTATTTCTTAAAATTAACTGTACCCAGACAACACACTGTTTATGAAGACATTGAATTTTTTATGTTCAATAAAAAAAATTAAAACTTAAGAAAAAGAAAAAGTCCATACCTGGAAGTTTACTGTGGATTTGCTGGAACATGCTGCGGTACCAATCCCTAGGACTGTCTACACTCTGCAATAAAAATCAAATATATAAAATCAGTAACAGGAAAGGAAAGATAGAATGAAGGTACACATACTGTGAAGGACTAAGCAACATCTTTGCACGGAATTCGACAATCCTGTATCATGATGGAAAAGTAAGAATCTCTCAGGAGTGCAAGAAAACTTTGGCGTGGTGGTTAGAATGCAGCCTTGCAGGCTAACTCTGCCCACTGCCAGCAGTTCGATCCTGACCGGCTCCAGGTTGACTCAGCCTTCCATCCTTCTGAGGTTGGCAAAATGAGGACCCAGATTGTTGGGGCAAGAGGCAGACTCCATAAATTGTTTAAAGAATGCTATAAAGCACTATGGCGTGGTATATAAGAGCCATATAAGAGCTGCGGTGGCGCAGTGGCTAGAATGTAGTATCTCAGGCTCTCACTGCTCACTCCAGGAGTTCGATTCTGACTGGCTCAAGGTTGACTTGAGCCAGTCATTCTTCCAAGGTTGGTAAAATGAAGACACAGATTGTTGGTGGCAAGAGGCTGACTCTGTAAACCACTTAGAAAGGGCTGTAAAAGCACCGTGAAGCGGTATATAAGTGCTATTGCCATTGCTAATATGCAATGCACAGACTACCAGGAATCCTGCTTTTTTGTCTCTACGCACAGAGCAAAAACAGGCAAGTAAATGATGAACTCTGAGGATGAGTGGAGGCTATATCAGACCTATGAAGTAAATGTTGTACAAATGTAAAGTGTCTTGCAAACTGGAGCCCCTGGAGCTTCCTTCTTTGCTACAAAGTTAATAAGAGAATGCAAGGGAATAAGAGCTGTGATGAAAATACCAAATCTATGATCAAGGGCTAAGAGAAACAGAGAATCTCCCCTGGGGAGTAATAGCTAATGGGCAAAAGAGCACTCCCTCTTAAGGTTGGCTTTCAATTGGTAAACTGCAGTTTATATTAACCCAGCGTTAGATTTTTATGCCAACTCTTACAAGGAAAGTATTTTTACGTCAATGAGACCACAGACACCACTGGATGTCAGATCAATATCTGGGTAATTTTAAATCCTGGGTGTCAAACCTACAGCTTTCCAGATGTCATTGAATTACAAATCTCTGCAGCCTCAAGCATGAGCCAAAAGATGCTGAGAATGGTTATTGATGGACATCTGGAAAGTCACTCTTATTTTTTTTTGTCATTTCTGCACAGATGGCTCTCATTCATTTGCCAAATTATCCCCAGATTTTCATGTCTTGGGAATTAATTCAAAAGGTCCCCAGCCTGTGACAGCTTGGCAATGGGTTATATTTTTTAAAATGAAGAGGGGTGAAATTCTTTGTCTCTCTAAGAAGGAAATAAAAGGGCCAGAACTCATCCTTTCCAGAAGCCAACACCTAGATAAGCACAGATTAACACCAGACAAACAATCAAGCAGAAACAATAACTTAATCAAAGGAGACAAACAATCAAGCAAATGATCAGTCAGTAAACAATAGTTAAGGGACTACCAAAGAGTAAACCATACCCCCACCAACACTGGCAGGACAAGCAATTGAATATAAGCAGAGAGCAAACTCCACACTCACGAGCACAGATGATATTACCTAGTTGGGTAATGAAATGTCGGCAAGCAAACAGTCTGGCTCGGAGAGACCCAAGGACTGTACAATTCAAACCTGAGCTGCAAATATTTTCTTCTATTGGTACCCAAAAATATACGCATTGCACCACTTTGACCAATTATATGCACATAACTTTATATATTTAGAACAATCTGTATTCTTGATAGTATTGACTGCAGTATGAAACAGAAATGTTATCTATCAAAAATGAAGGGAAAAGCATCACACTAGGGGGTATGAAGGCCAACTCGTCATGGCCAACTTGGTGCAAAGACAACTCGCCATAGCTAACTCGTCACAGGACAACTTGCCATGGGACAATTTTAACAATTCAATTTGATTATTCAAAATAAATAAACAAATATTTTAATTTTTGTTATTCACATTTCATTCTGTCCTTCCTTTTGCATGCTTTGTTGAATAGCACTAGCAACGGTACTTATATACCGCTTTAAAGTGCTTTCCAGCCCTCTCTAAGTGGTTTACAGAATCAGTCTATTTCCCTCAACAATCCTCATTTTTACCGACCTCAGAAGGATGGATGGCTGAGTCAACCGTGAGCCTGGTGAGATTTGAACTGCCAAATTGCAGTCAGACGGCAGTCAGCAGAAGGAGCCTGCAGTACTGCACTCTAACCGCTGTGCCACCATGGCTTAATGATTCTATTCCACCATTTCTTTGATATTATTGTAACTCATGTCCCATAGCGAAGTGTCCCATGGCAAGTTGGCTGTGGCAAGTTGGCCATGGTGAGTTGACTTTGGCAAGTTGGACATGGTGAATTGTCATAGACCCCACTCTGAATTCATTAACACAATTAACAGTTCAACCCTAAGCTCCATATAATGACGAAAGATACTGAAAAGTAGACTTTTCCTTCCTGTTTACAGTTAATCCAAGGACTCACCGATCGAGAGGCAAGGGGCATCCCAGACTCATCCACCGGCCCGATCCCATCGTACTTCACCCAACGTTTCTCTTTCCTCTTGCCATCTTTTGTCCAGGTCGCTGACCAGCTTGGTTGTGCTACGCCGTTCACAGTTGGATAATTGGCTGAACCAGCCAAGTAAGAAGAATGAGCAGGTTCAGTTTTCAGTGGTCTAATTTCTTTAGCAGGCCAGGTTGGGTACCAATTATTCGCTGCCAAGAGATACGGTCAGGTCATAATGAGAGAAAGATCTAATTGAGCATTACGTCCTATCCCTGTCTCCATTGACTCTAATAATGCTACCTTTAGAACAAGAAATTTGCTGCAGTTCCTGGACAAAAATTGCATTATTTGGCAATCTCATGTGGGATGGTTTTAAAAAATCATTTAAGATGGCCTGAATTATCAGGGAAACATTAAGTGGAACTTGGAGTAGCCCAAATAAGTTCTACCAACGATTTCAGATGGGGCAGGTGGTTCTATGCTATACATCACTGACAAGCAAATATAATGTCAGGATTCTGGCAGTTACCCCCATTTAAATCATCGAGCCAAACTTCCAAAACTTCAAAAGGATTTATTAGGAGTAAACATGCTGGCATTGCCTGGGTGTAGCTGACTCTGAGTCACATCATTCATTGTTACCCTTGAGCCTAGTTTTCCCTCCACCCCCTGGGTGTATCGTAATCCATATTCTCCACTGGGACACATCCATAGCCCAGAGTCATCAATTGTGCTCTCCAGTTAGAATTTGGTACTGCAGAAACTTCGGTCACCTAGTTACTATCTTTGAAAACATTTATAGAATGCACTTTTGGTTTCCAAGCTGCTGCATTGCTCCCCCCTCCCTTTCTGTTGGCAACTCTAAAAAGACCATAGGAATATTTTATGAGTTGACATATAGGTTGTGGTAAGAATTAGTGTCATGATTTCCAAGTGCAGGCCCTTCAACTTATGACCACAATGAATTTTGCCACATTTTATGACTTTTCTTGTCAAAGTTAAGCAAATCACAGCAGTTTTTAAGTTAATCACATGGTTGTTTCCCCCAGATTGATGACTTTAGAGGACTCACAATACTCAGATATATAGGTAGTCCTTGACTTACAACCACAACTGAGCCCAAACTTTCCATTGCTACCTGAGACAGGTGTGGTTAAGGGAGTTTTGCCTCATTTTATGAACTATCTTGCTGTTAAGTGAATGATTGCATTTGTCAAGTTAGTAACACAGTTGTTAAAGGAATCTGGCTTGTTCAATGATTTTTGCTTGTCAGAAGGTTGCAAAAGGGACCCCGGGACACTGTAACCGTCATAAATCTGAGACAGTTGCCAAGTGCTTGAATTTTGATCACATAATCACGCCAATGGTCCTATGTGTGAAAAATGATCATAATTAGTTTTTTTCAGTGCCGTTATAACTTTGAACAGTCTCAATAAGACCTGTTATAAGACAAGGACAAACTGTACTTTTCCAATTAAAAAAAAACAAAACCCAAGACCAGCATTAGCATCTGCTCTGTTTCCATCCATATGAAGAATGCCTTGGGGGTATCAAAAATTTATTCCATGGAAAAATTTATTCCATCTAATGGGAGGGTTGGCTTTAGACATTTATTTATTATGCTTATTAATGTGATGACCCAAAGGGGCATGGCACAAAAGAAACAAAGTCACAAAAGTAGGTAAAGTCCCTTAATAGCAATAGCACTTAGGCTTATATACCGCTTTATAGCCCTCTCTAAGTGGTTTACAGAGACAGCATAATTGCCCTCAACAACTTGGGTCCCACCTTGGAAGGATGGAAGGCTGAGTCAATCTTGAGCCTTGGTGAGATTTGAACTGCCAAGTTGTAGGCAGCTGGCTGCAGAAGTAGCTTGCAATACTGCACTCTAACCACTGCACCACAGAGGCTCCTGTTAATGCCTCCAACTTGGCCCCCAATGTCCAGTTATCTTTGGTTGGAGAAAAAACTCTCCCAAGAACAGTTTTTAAAAGGAAGAAATTCAGTCTGAACCCAAAGCACATCTAAATGATAAATAAAAACCAACACAAACCACAGCTGCAGCAATTAACCAAACATGCCAGGATAAGGAATTTCAGGCTTCAAAAGATAATGAAAGACACAAAGTTGGGAGGACACCAGAACCCAGATAAGCCTCGACAAACAAATATAATTCACTTTGCTTCCAGCAAGGTGCTGTGCACAAACATTCTTTTAAAATCCTGTTTTCCCAGCCGCAGTTAATGTAGGGAATCAGGGCCCTTTTCTCCCCTGTAACCCATGTAACTCACATTGCTCCCTTCTTCGTTCCTCCCTGAGTGCCCTAGGATGAGGAGGGAGTGGACCTAGGTCTTCCTCTGAATGCCCAGCCAGACTGTGCTCTTCCCCCGTTTCTTCCACAGCCAACAGAGCCACACTCCCACTCCCTGTCAGCTGCTCAATCTCCCCCTCAGAATCAAACTCCAACAAGGGCATGACAATTTATTTGATCTGTCAAACACTTATAAGAGAAATAAGAATAAGCATAAGTATAAGTATAAATACATTAAATAGGGACTAATAATTGGGGACAAAAGGACAGGGACCGTAGGCACGATGGTGCGCTTATGCACGCCTCTTACAGACCTCTTTGGAATGGGGTGAGGTCAATAGAGGTGAGTTTGAGGGTAGAGGAGTGGGAGTTTGATCAGGTGACAACAGAGTCAGGTAGTGAGTTCCAGACAGCGACCACTCTGTTGCTGAAATTATACTTCCTGCAATCAAGTTTGGAGTGGTTTACATTTAGTTTATATTTGTTGTGTGCTCTCGTGTTGTTGTGGTTAAAGCTGAAATATTCATTAACTAGTAAGACGTTGTAACATATGATTTTATGTACTATGCTTAAGTCCAATCTTAGCCAGCATAGTTCAAGGTTGTCTAAGTCTAGAATTTCAAGCCTGGTGGTGTAGGGTACTCTTTTGCGAACAGAGGAGTGTAGTTCTCTTCTTGTAAAATACTTCTGGAATCGCTCAATTGTATTAATGTCTGATAAACAGTGCAGATTCCAGACAGTGGAGCTGTATTCAAGCATTGGTCTGGCAAAGACATGCTGCTGAATTTAAACACTGTCTTTTACTCAAAGCTCTGCTGTCAAAAAGGACCATCAAAGGCTCCCAATTCTTCTCCTGGAAGGAGGAAGAGAAAGCTAGCTGAGCTTTAGAAGTGGGCCTGGTTGTATTTAAACATAAAAGATTAAGCACAAACGGATAACAGGAAGATAAGACGGCAAGGACTACAAAGTGTTCTCTGCCAAGGAAATCTATTATCACTCTCATTCTTGGCTGGAGTATTACCTGAGCTCTGCTGAGTTGTTTTCCATGGCTGGGATATTCCGTTGTACACTTGCCGGGGAGTTGTATCGTGGAATTCAAAATTTAGGGTATTCGACCCACAACTGTGAATCACGGGAACCTATATATATGTATATGCATATATATATACAGGACAGACAAAAGAACATTATGCAACTTTGGCTCTTTCAAAAACCTCTCCGATGTGAAGAAGGGAACACATTTCTTATTGCTCAATTGTGCACCACGAGAACATGGCTAATCACAATTTGAGGCACGCCTTCCGCCCATGTTGTGTATTCCTTTTACACTAGGAAAGTTCATTAGGCTGAGGTTTGGGAAAATGCTTTTATTCTTATCATTTTGGGAGAGTGAACATTTACTTCACTATCTTTTCTTTTCTTTTGCCTCTCACACTTCAGAAAAATAAGGCTTTAATTCAAAATTACCAGTAAGATTTTACTAAAAACATCAATACTATTATGTAGCATTATTTTACCAATTTCTCATATTGAATCCTAATAAAATAAGCTGTAAGATAACCAAAGTGAATGTTCAGACATTTATAGTGTGTTAATTTCCAATCCTTTCTGAAAGCAATTTTCCTCCTCTTTTTTTAAAAAAGGGCCTTTGATCTTTCTGGATAGATTTATATTGTTTGACTTGTGAATTACTTTACCAATCCAGACTGGTGAAAGCCCAACTGTATCGTATTACAGATTTCTGTGTAATTTTCTCAATGGTTTTCCTTGTAATCGACCAGCAACAGACATTGAATGTTGCAATGGAGGAACTAAGAAAAGATAAAGGGTGGGAAATATACAACTTCCTCTGCACATTTTTGTGCTGTGAAGACTAATTTAAGCAAGCACAAAGTAACTTGTTCTTACTGGGGGTGGGGATAACGACAATTTTAATTAAACATTGTCCTCAGAGCTGATAGTAGAAATATGTAAAAATGTGTGCTTAACTCAATTCACATAATTAATTTAATTTGACTCTTAAACTTTATCTAATTTGCCCTCTTATTCTGTTTTTCTCCCTTAGTTTTGATAGGGGGGAAAACACATTATTTTTATTATTTTCACAAATAACTCAAGGCAGTCAACATATCCAACACACCTTCCTCCTCCTATTTTCCCCACAACTCTGTGACATGGATTGGACTGAGGATGACTGGATAAAGTCACCCAGCTGGCATTCATAGCGAGGTGGGATTTGAACTCATGGCCTCTTTCTTTCTAGGGTCCTTAAACAAGGGTCTTCAAACCGAGCAAGCTTAAGACTTGTAGACTTCAACTCCCAGAATTCCCGAGCTAATGTGACTGGAGAAGGAATTCTGGGAGTTGACATCCACAAGCCTTAAAACTATCAAGGTTGAAGACCCCTGCACTAGACCAAACTGGGTCTCAAATTTCCATTTATGGGGAAGAGAAAGGGCCAGCAGATCCAAAGAATGAAAAGATCTGGTATTATAAAGCCGATCATTTCCTCCCCGTCTGCCTTTTCCCACCAAAGCTTTCAGAAGTCAGAATAGAAGAGAATAGCAGAGTTGTAAGGGACCATATAGGTCATCTAGTCCAACCCCCTGCTCAAACAAAAAACCCTACACCATTTCTGACAGATGGCAGTCGAGTCTCTTCTTGAAAGCTTCCAGAAGAAGCAACTTATGAAGGCAACTTCTGTTCCATGGGTTGATTGTTCTCCCTGCCAGAAAATTTCTCCTTCTTTCTAGGTTGAATCTACGTTAATCTAATGAATGAAAAGTCATCAGTAAATTAAATGGAATTGGGAACTAAAGTACAGTTCAAGCAAATTCTCTGAATTTATCAGAGCCCAGCTCAATCGATATCTCAGGTTTGTTGTCGGGAAAATAAAAGAGTGCTTTTGTACAACTTTACTTCCCAGAAATTAGACTATGAATCTAAGAGATAAATAGAACAAAAAAAGAAATCATTTACAGAAAATAATTTGGTTGAGCTAAACCAGAGGTCTCCAAACTTGGCAACTTTAAGACTCGTGGACTTCAACTCCCAGAATTCTCCAGCCAGCATAGCGAGTTGAAGTCCACGAGTCTTAAAGTTACCAAGTTTGGGGACCCCGAAGTTAAACAAATAAAATCAGCCTGTTACTGGGAGGAAATGGTGAGATGACAAATGTATGTGATGACAATCACCCAAATGAGGTGATTTTTACCTACTTGCACCAGGTTTCACAACATTATTACATAAGCATGGCAACGGTAAGATGACATACACCGTCGTTTTGGCATAGTCACAGCTTTTTTGGAATACCTGAGCATGAATGCCGGGCTCTTAAGCCCCATTCATGGCCTGACCTTCTTGGAGAACAAGCAGTCTCTACAAGTATCTCCTAAGCCCCCAATCTTCCTGTCGGCTCGGCTCAAGGAAAGCAGACTCACTCTGTAATACTTGGTGTTCCATTTACTCTGTGGAGTAGACGTGGCTCGTGGAGAGGTGAGACTCCCACTACGGATAGACAGGCTCTTCTGGAGGTGTGAGGGTATAAAGTCATCCAGCCTAAGACCCAGAGCTTCCATAGAGACCCCGGCTCTCGAGTGATGTGGAAGAGATGCGAAACTGGATCCTCTCGAGGCAAATGAAGGATGTTCTCCAACATCCTGAAAATGCTGCTCAGCAGGTGGCAAACCCTGAAAGGAATGGGGGGGGGGGAGAAAGAAGTTTCAAGATTTTTGATCAGATAGTAGATGACAGATAGATAAGATAATATAAAAAGATGATGATAGATAAGAGTTAATAGATAAGATGTTTGATAGATAGATACGATAGATAGATAGATAGATTAGATGACAAGATAGATTGATAGAAGATAGCTAGATAATAGATAGATGTTTGAATTAGATTGATAGAATAGATAGATAGAAGATAGGATAGATGCATAGATAGTATAGATAGATAGATAAAGATAGATATTGATAGATAGATAGATAGATGAATAGATAGATGGACATGATGATAGATGATATGATAGTACGATAATAGAAGATAGATAGATAGATAGATAGATAGATAGATAAGATAGATAGATAGATAGATAGATAGATAGATAGATAGATAGATAGATAGATAGATAGATAGATAGAAAGAATTCTTTATTGGCCAAGTGTGATTGGTCTTGGTGCAAATTCTCTCAGTGTACATAAAAAGAAAAGATACATTCATCAAGAGTCAAAAATCATCAGTACAGCACTTAATGATAGTCATGTGTTACAATAAGCAATCAAATCATACTAGGAAACAGTCAATATGAATCATAAGGATACAAGCGACAAAGTTATGGTCATATAATCACAAGTGGGAGGGGATGGGTGATAAGGAGTGATGGGAAGATTAATAGTAGTAGTAGTGCAGACTGGAACTTCTTCAGTTTCAATCACAATAATACACCGGCAAACAACTGATACAAACTCAAGGTAAACCGCTCCAAACTCGATTGCAGAAAATACGGACTTCAGCAACAGAGTGGTCAGTGCCTAGAACACCCTACCTAACTCCGTTGTTACAGTCTCAACCCCTTGCAGCTTCAACCTCAAACTGTCTACCGTGGACCTCACCCCATTCCTAAGAGATCCTTAAAGGGAGTGTGTGTAAGTGCACCAGCATGTCTACGTCCCTGTCTTACTGTTCCCATTTATCTGTATTTGTTCCCTTTGTTCTTGTTTATGGTCATACCTATCCTTGTTATCTTGTACATATTTGACAAACAAATAAAAAACAAATTGGAAACTATTGATGACTAAGTGGTATTTTTGTTTTGTATCCCAGGATTCTCTCTGTTGTCATTCTAGATCTCCTGGTTACAACTAGAAGGACTTTCCCACCCTCTGCTGCTGACCTTTTGTTTGGGAATGCCCCAGATTCTAATGGGGATTTCCTGTGAGCAGAGAAATGGTGGTTTGTTGATCATTTAGTCCCTATTTCATAGGCTCTTCCTGGACATCATGAACAAGCAGTACCAGGGCTTCCAACCTGCCCACGCCTTTGTTTTGGAGATCAAATCATCCCAAACACATCATCATTCCTTCCATGGGAAGCTGAGAAGGGAATGCCTACTTTTGACTCTTGACATGCCTGTCTAGAAGGGCCCATGCGAGATTATGGCAGTGCCCATTATTTGTCATAAGCCTCAATGGCTCCTCTGGGATCTATATCTCACATCCCCGACATTAGCTCAGAAAATATTTCCTGTTACTTTTTAAGAATCACAATGCATTATGCAAAATCAACACTAATAATCTCATGGTAATTTGAAGCATAGACACTCACATTTGGGGGACGAAGCATCCCGGATCGGAGTTGTCAACCACCATCAAAATTTGTCCGATGCTAAACTTTCACCTTGAGCAGGAGGATCAGCTGAGGGTTGTTTATTCCTGAATAAACAGAGAACAAACCTGTTGCACGAAAAGGGCTTGGAACTGCATTAGGAGGTCATACTCTCTGCCCTCCTGAGTTAGCACATCCTCTTCCCTAACTCTGAAGGACCTCCCACCAAAAAAACCATAGGACGTGAAGATGTTCATATAGCAAATATGGAACACAGTACATCATAGACTAGCAGAGTTGGAAGGGCTCTTGAAGGTCTTCCAATCTGCTCAACCAGGAGATCGTACACCAGAGGTCTCCAAAGTTGGCAACTTTAAGACTTGTGGACTTCAACTCAAAGAATTCTCCAGCCACTTATGCTGGCTGGAGGATTCTGCGAGTTGAAGTCCATAAGTCTTAAAGTTGCCAAGTTTGGGCACCTCTATCCAGGGGTGGGATTCTACTAGTTCACACCTATTCTCTAGAAACAGTTGTTAACATTCTGTGCAGTTTGGAGAAATGGTTGTTAGAAGAAATTACTGGCCTAATCCTGTAAGGAAGGCAGGAAGGAAACATTCTGGTGTTGCTTACAGAAACTGCCTCTCCGTTAGCCCTTTTTACATTCTTGGCAGGACTAGACTTCCTGTCTCAGGAAATCTCTGGAGTTTTTTCCCCCTCCTTTGCTGGTACTTTGCTTGTGTGGAGTGACCATTCAAAGTTACAATGGCACTGAAAAAAGTGACTTATGACCATTTTTCACACTTACAACTGTTGCAGCATCCCCACAGTCATGAGAGGCCAGGTGAGGAGATACGTGTCTCGATGTGAGTGATATTGAGTTGGCTACACCCAGCCAATAACATGACCACCAAGCCACGCCCACCACCTAAGCGACACCCATAGAACTGGTCGTTAAAAATTTTGAATCCCACCCCTGCCCCTGTCCCATACCATTCAGGACAAATGGTTCTGCAATCTCTTTTTGAAAGCCTCCAGTGATAGAGTATCCACAACTTCTGAAGGCAAGGCGTTCCACTGATCATTGTCAAGAAATTTCTTCTTACTTTTAGGTTGATCTCTCTTTAGTGTCTCTTTCACCCATTACTTCTTCTCCTGCTTTGGTGCTTTGGAGAATAAGTCGACTCACTCTTCCTTGGGACAGTCCCTCACCCCCAGTCCTCAAGAATATCAAAGGATACCAAGAATCCTACCCTTGCTCTGCTTTGTTTTTTTTTTTTTGACATTCAGNCTACCCTTGCTCTGCTTTGTTTTTTTTTTTTGACATTCAGGGACAGTCTTCAGAGCACAAAAGCTGGATGAGTCTCTCTCCCTTCCTCTGTTTCACGTAATTACTCTTCAGTTGCTAGCCAACTTTCCGGCACATCACAATAATGAATCATTACTACTAGCACTTAAAGGAACCATCGCATTAGTCACCCTTGTCAAAATCTTCACTGAACTGTGCTACAACTCTTTGTATTTTTATATATAGAAATAGAATAACAGAGTTGGAAGGGACCTTGGAGGTCTTCTAGTCCAACCCCATGCTGAGGCAGGAAACCCTACACCACTTCAGACAAAGGGTTATCCAACATCTTTTTAAAACCTTCCATGGTTGGAGCAGCCACAATGTCAGGAGGTAATATCAGGGGTCCCCAAACTTGGCAACTTTAAGATTTGTGGACTTCCAGAATTCTCTATGCTGACTGGAGAATTCTGGGAGTTGAAATCCCTAAGTCTTAAAGTTGCCAAGTTTGGGGACCCCTGAACTATATGATGGTTGTTGCATCCAAGCATTTCTTTTAAAAGCGGGGCTGATATAATGAAACACAAATTAGCCAACCTCATTTAGCTTAATGCCTTCGGTGAGCTGAGCCAGCTATCGGTTTACACCTCAGCTTGTCATCCAAGGAGAGACAAAAAAATGGGTTAAATCCATACGCCATGGTGGTTAGCTTCAAAACATATAAATGCAGCATGCACAAAGATGGAACCACCCCAGTCCCCATAAGGTCCTTTCCTTGTCACCACCCATCTCACCTCAGATGGCCAGTGTGAATGAAGATGTCCCAGATAAGGGCTGGTTTGAGCTGCAGGATGAATAGCCAGGATACACATTATAGTCTTTGCAAAGGGTTGCTTCTCTCGGATCCAGGGACTTACTCGAGCAGGGCATCTCAGCTATTCTTGGTTCCTGACACTGATGGGAACTGGGCAAACAAAGCTCCTTTTCTACTGTTGGTCCCATGCCCAGTCTGCCATCACATCCAGGATGGAAGCAGGGACTGACTTTTGTTGCAACAGTGACCATGCAAATCATTCGATATTAATAATTCAGCCCCAAACAAGTCGCTTACAGTTTGCTGGAGTGCGTGCCCAGATTCTTGTGAGGGTGTCAAGAGAATTGGCACAGTGGGACAGGAAGAAGAAGCCAAAGTTTACGAGAGTGGGAGAGACAGGCATCCCGGAGAGTTAACAACTTGACGTGGGTGGAAGCAGAGGGAAGAAATGGAGGGGTTGTAGCTCGGTGGTACAACTCACAGCTGCTATGTTGGGACACATGGCATACTGCAACCAGTTTTGGTCACTATACTACTTAAGAGATGTTGAGACCTTGGAAAAAGTTTGGAGAAGAGCAGCTAGGATGATCAAAGACTTGGAGGCTAAAAAATATGAAGAACAGCTGCAGGTTTTGGGGTTGGCTAGCTGTCTAAAGAAAAAAAGAATTGGGGGTGACATGATAGCAGTGTTCCAGTAACTCAGGGGCTGCCACAAAGAAGAAGGGATCAAGCTATTCTCCAAAGCAGCGGAGGGCAGGACAAGAAATAATGGATGGAAACTAACCAAGGAGAGAAGCAACTTAGAATTAAGGAGAAATTTCCTAACAGTGAGGACAATTAACCAGTGGAACAGCTTGCCTTTAGACATTGTGGACGCTCCATCACTGGAGGTTTTTGAGAAAAGACTAGACCCGTGATAGCAAATCTATGGCACGCAAGGCACAGATGGCACACAGAGCCATTTGTGCCAGTACGTGAGTGAGGCAAACTTATCTCACTGCGCATGCATGCACCTCACAGCTGATTTTCAGCCAGTTTGAGGAATTTTTCAGTTTCCCAGAGGCTTGAGGAAGGCTTCTGAAGGTTTTCAGGACGAAAACTAGGCCTGTTTCGTCACTTCCTGTTTTTCTGGAAATACCGGAAGTGATGAAATGGGCCTAATTTTCATCCTGAAAAGACTGCAGAAGCCTTCCTAAAGCCTCTGGGAGGCCGAAAAAGTCCTTAAGCCTGCCAAAAATGAGCTGTGAGGCAAAGAGGAGGTAAGGGGGCAGCAGGGGGGGGAATTGCATGTGCATGCGTGGGGGAGGTGCGCATTGCCTTCTGGGTGCTGGCACGCAAGTGCAAGCACGGTTCGCGCACGTGTTAAAAACCGTGTCCGCGGGTTTTTCCAATCGGTGGTGCTTCCAATCTGTCAGTGCTTCCAATGACAGTCACTAAGGTTAGATAGTCACATAGCTGAAATGGTTCTATTCGACTCTAAGTTAACAGATTCAATCTGCAGCACCTCCAAGTAAGACAGAGAAATCCCAGACATAGAACCAGCTGTTGGCTGAAACGATCCAGGAGAGAACAAAACTAAGGAAGGTTTCTTCCAGACAATATATGGGCAGTCCTGGAGGTGGGATTCAAAATTTTTCACAACTGATTCTGTGGGCCTGGCTTAGGTGGTAGGCATGGCTTGGTGGTCATGTGACTGGATGGACATGGCTTGGTGGTCATGTTATTGTCTGGGTGTGGCCAACTCAATATCATTCACATTGAAACACATATCTCATCGCCTGGCCTCTCATGACTTTGGGGATGCTGCAACAGTNCCTTCCTGCCTTCCTTACAGGATTAGGCCAGTAATCTCTTCTAACAACCGGTTCTCTGAACTGCTTAGAATGTTAACAACCAGTTCTAGCGAATAGGTGCGAACTGGTAGAATCCCAGATAGTCTTCAACTTACAACAGTTTGTTTAGTGACCATTCCAAGTTACGGCACTGAAAAAGTGACTTATGACTGTTTTTTTCAGAGCTAGGAACTTTGTAGCATGCCTATGATCATGTGATCAAAATTCAGACAATTGACAACTGAGTCAGATTTATGATGGTTGCAGTGTCCCGGGGGTGGGGTATGTGTCATGCGATCTCCTTGTGCAATCTTCTGACAAGCCAAGTCAATGGGAGGACGCCAGATTCACTTCACAACCAGCTTATCAATTGCAGTGATTCGCTTAACAACTGAGGCAAAGAAAGGTTGTAAAATGGAGCAAAGCTTGCTTAACAAATGTCTCACTGAACACCATAAATATTGGGCTCAATTGTAAGTCATAAGTCGAGGACTACCTGTACTAGATTAGAAGATTTGTGTCTAATTCAGCATATAGGTAAGTCCTCACTTTACCAACCATACTGTTTTGACCCAAACCCTTGTCCAACACGAACCAAAGGGAACAGAAACCTTTTAATGATTCTTATGAATCCCCAGTTAAAAGGATGCTGCAAACTAATTAACTTTGATAAGCACAAGCCTGGCCAAAACTGTACGAGACTGCGAAGAATCACAGATAAGAAATATTTCACAACACAAGAGTCTTCAAATACTAAATTAAAATACTGTAATGTCCACAAGGCTACGTTTAAAACGTCTTTGCTTCCTGCAAAGAACGTCCGATTCACAGCTGGCTTTTATCTTCTTGAAGGAAGGGCCATTACCTTGCAGCCTTACTCCCGAGTCGCCTGTGCTGTTGTAGCTGCTCTTTCCTACGAGCAATCCTGCGTGCACACGCACTTGGCACAGGCTCCTTGGGAACCTCTTCATTGCTGCTGCCAAGCCCCCACAATCTCTGAAGACAGCAGTTCATTCCCTAATAGACCTGGCCCCTCATCTGAATCCTCATTCTCCTCAGCGGTCCGTACCTGCTGCTGGCTAACCACTACACATATGTTTAGTAATTGTTTGAAGTTACAGCGGCACTGAAAAAAGTGAATTACAATCCATCTTTGCACTTACAATTGTTATAAATATCGCCATGGTCACATGATCAAAATTCAGACACTTGGCAGCTGGTATTTACAATGGCTGCAGCATCCTGGTGTTATGTGATTGCCGTTTGTGAACTTCCCAGCTGGCTCCCAACAACCAAAGTCAATGGGACAAGCCAGACTGGTTTAACAACCGCAGAATTCACTTAACAACCACGTTAAAAAAGGAAAAACAGTTAGCTGTAGCTCATAGAACAAACACTTTGCTTAGCAGCATACATTATGTTGTAAATTGAGGACTGGCTGTAATGCAGCTTGTTAAAAACCTGTTCTGGGTAGAAACCAGAGTAATACAATATTGCAGAAAGAGGATGAAATAGAATAAAATATGGAATAGCAAATGGAATGTGGAATAGAATGGAATGGAATAGAATAGAAAATGGAATAGGAAGGGAAGGAATAGAAAATAGAATACAGAATACAGAAAGCGTAGAGTAGAGTAGAGTAGAGTAGAGTAGAGTAGAGTAGAGTAGAGTAGAGTAAAATAGAATAGAATAGAATAGAATAGAATAGAATAGAATAAGTTGAAAGGGACCTTGGAGGTCTTCTAGTCTAGCCCCCTGCTCAAGCAGGAGAATCTACTGTATACCATTTCAGATAAGTGATTCTTCTCTAAAACCTCCAGTGATGGAGCTTCCAGTGACTAATTTGGAGCTTCATAGGAATTAAGCCTTTTTTGCAAACAAGTTCTTTGTTCAGCATTTATTTATTTATAAGACAGCGTACAAAAGCTCATAGACCCACATGTGTTCTTTCCCCTCTCCCCACTGCAGCTGCGGATCAAAGACCCCCTTAAAATGGCTCAAATGCCATTTGGAAAACAACAAAGAATTAAAATTGCTAAGTATGTAGGGCTCTGACCATTATAAATCAGAAAACATTCTGTTTTTTGAGAATCTATTTGAGGTTGCCCATAAGAATTAATCACTTTATTCCTCTTTTAAAATCACACCCATGTGCTGCAACCTTATATGAATTTTTCTGAAACCTACGGTTGCAAATAAATGTTTCAAAATTAAAATAATCCAATCAAGATTCCCCAAAAGTTGAAGAACACAACTAAATACCAGGTTTGGTAGAAATGTACTACGTATCCTGCCTAGGCGACATGTAGCAGAACTCTACATTTAAAAGAAAACAATTCAAGGTAACTCAACATTTCTGTGTCTGGAAAAAGCTTCTCTTTATAATAGCGTGAAATTTTTTAAAAAATTGATAGAATTTGTGTATATTTATGGCTTAATTCTGGCATTAGACACAATAGATCTAAATACTAAGTAATTGAAGTGATTCTTCTATTTACGATGTATTGGATGGAACCTGCCCATCACAGTTGTAAGTTGGGACAGTTGTAAAATGGGATTGGTCACATTTTATGACCTTTTTCTTTTTGTCGTTATTTTTTTTTGCCATGGTCTTTAAATAAACCTGGTGGTTGTTCAGTCAATGAATGGTTTTCTATGAGAGTGGCTTTCCAGAAAACCATAAGTAAATTCCAATGTTTGTCAAAACTGTCGTAAAATGAAGTCACATAACTGTGGGATAAATGACTTCAAATAAATGCAGCCCAGTTGCCAAATGCTGCAAATTCTGTCACATGACCGAAGGAGGAGCCCATCGTAATTTCAATTCTGGGTTGTAAGTAATCCCAAAGTAGGTTCATCAGAAGAGTAAATAAATCGAGAGCCACCTGTATGGCACAATATTCTAAGGCAAAACCAAACCAATCACATTGTAGCCGAGTATGTATAAACCCAGCTGAAAAGTTTTGCAAAGAATATCACCAAGCATGACATGTATTTAAACAAAATTATCCTCCAAACCTAACATTTTTCTAATGTTCTAATGACCCATAATAGAATATATTACTTTGTTCTTCCCAATTAGATTGGAGAGTACAGACAACATATTGTCTGTAGAATTACTTAAAGACCAAATGAACACTTTTCCCCCCTGATGCCAGTAAAGCCATTATTAGAAGGTCAACTGAATGGAATAAGGCCACAATTTTCATGAAATCCAGAGGGAAAGAGACCAGTCAATCAGCTATAGCAAAAAGAAAGCTTTGAAATACTAGCAAATATGTCATAAAACCAGCTTTTACAGCACTCAGAAGCTAAAAACCTAATAAGTATGTTATTTTCTAAGATGCCACAAACCTGAATCCTGATCCTTTGGCAGAATTAAAAATGTTATTATTAGTAGTAAATTTATAAAGGTTCATAAAAATACAGAAGAAGTGTGATACCTCTACAAGAAGAAAATTAGAATTTAAATGTACAGTGAATTTGAAAGGAGAAAAAAAGAAGAAAGCCAGAAAAAGTCAACTAGATGTTTGAGACATGACTTTTTAAATCTAGAAATAAAACATATGGAGCATTGTTAAATATTGTTTTCATCCTTCCTACCACTGCCATTTCCCCATCTTAAAAAGTATCTTTTCACAGAAGTTGCCACTTGCTATATGGAAGGGAAAATAACACAGAATGTGGAATAAAATAATGGGAAGGGACTTCGGAGATCTTCTAGTCCAACCTCTTGCAAGAGACCCTGCATCATTGTGGACAAATGGGTGTCCAGTCTCTTCTTGACAACCTCCAGTGTTGGAGCACCCACAATTTTAAGCCTTTTTAAGCCTTTATACCAGGGGCCTTCAAACTTGACAGCTATAAGACTTACAGTATAATACCAGATCTTTTCATTCATTGGATCTGCTGGTCCTTTCTCTTCCCCATAAATGAAAATATGAGAGACAGTTTGGTCTAGTGCAGGGGTCTTCAACCTTGATAGCTTGAAGACTTGTGGACTTCAACTCCCAGAATTCCTCCTCCAGTCATGTTAGCTCAGGAATTCTGGAAGTTGAAGCCAATAAGTCTTAAACTTGCCAAGTTTGAAGACCCTTGGTTTATACTGATTAATTGTTCTCAGCATCAGGAAATGTATCCTTAGTTCCAGGTTGGTTCTTTCATTATCTCACACTCATTCTTGTTCTGCCCTCTCTTTGGAGAGAAAATCAACCCTCTCTTCTCTGTGACAGCCCCTCAAATACTGGAAGACAGCCATAATATCCTTCTCTTTGTTTGACTAAACATACCTAGTTCCCTTAACTGTTCATGATATGATTTAGCCTTCAGATCCCTTGTCATCTTTGTTGCTCTTCTCTGCACTCTTTCTAGATTGCATTTGGTATCCCCATTTTCTCTGCAAAAGCCAATAATATCTTCTGAAGAAGGAAATTTCATGCAGAAAAACTACACATAAACAAACCTTAATCCCATTTCTAAATTCATTTTTTCTCTCTATAAAGCTACCTCTTTTTTTTTTTTTAGGAGGAGAGCCCACATCTCTTTGCCAAGGGCGTGTTTCTCACCCTTAGCAAAGATATCTGGAGACCACATGTTCAGTTGAGAAACATTGCACTAAGATATAAACATCAGTTGGTGATGAAGCCATTTTCCCTCCAGTGTCTTCTTGCACCCATGTTTTTATCAACTTTTCCGGCCTTGTTCTTTTTAAAATGCTATCTGGCCCATCTTTCCCTCCTGCTGCTTCTAACTTCTTTCCACAAACATTCTTGGATGAAATTCTGAACATCTGACACCCAAATGGGTGGAGATGTTTACAACTGTAAGAGGCAGAAATGCCTCGGCTGTAGTTAAAACAGCTTGAACACATTGCAATCCTCACTAGCTCAAGGTTGACTCAGCCTTCCATCCTTCCAAGGTTGGTAAAATGAGGACCCAGATTGTTGGGGGACAATAGGCTGACTCTATAAACTGCTTAGAGAGGGCTAAAAAGCAGTATATAAGTCTAAGTGCTATTGCTATTGTCCTTCCTTCCTTCCTTCCTTCCTTCCTTCCTTCCCTCCCTCCCTCTACCCACTGCCAGCAGTTTGATCCTGACTGACTTAAGGTTGACTCAGCCCTCCATCCTCCCGAGGTCAGTAAAATGAGGACCCAGATTTTTGGGGGCCAGAGGCTGACTCTGGAAAAGCATTGTGAGCTATAAATCTAAACTATAAATCTAAGTGCTATTGCTATTGTTATTTGTGGCTCTTTAATTTGCAAGAGCAAAACAACCTTCTCTCTTCCATAAGATTTGAAGTCTAACATCCATAGAAGCCACCCAGTTGGGGAAGACTGTCCTAATCTATTTATTATAATTGTGAAAAAGAGAGGCCTGCTCTAGTAAACATACAAAGACTAAACCATGGTCAGAAAGAAATGCCATGAAATGGTTGGGAAAGAATGGAATGGATGGAAATGAATCAAGGAGAGATTCAGCCTAGAAGCGTGATGGCGAACCTATGGCACATGTGCCACAGGTGGCACGCAGAGCCATTTGTGTCAGCACGCAAGCTGCAGGCAAACTTACCTCACTGCGCATGCGCGTGCTCACAGCTGATTTTCTGCCAGTTTGAGGTCCTTTTTGGCCTCCCAGAGGCTTGAGGAAGGCTTCTGCAGGATTTTCAGCCCGAAAAGTAGGTCCATTTCATCACTTCCTATTTTTTCTGGAAATACCGGAAGTGATGAAACAGGCCTAGTTTTCGGCCTGGAAAGCCTGCAGAAGCCTGCAGAAGCTTTCCTAAAGCCTCTGGGAGGCTGAAAAAGGCCTCAAACCAGCCGAAAATCAGCTGTGAGGCACTGTGCAGGTAAGGGGGCAGTGGGGGTGGGTGGGGATTGTGCGCGCATGTGTAGGGGAAGTGGGGGAGGCCCCCCTTGCCTTCTGGGTGCTGGCCTGCAAGCGCGAGCATGCAAGCGTAAGCACAATTTTTGGCACAGGAGCCCAAAAAGGTTAGGCACCACTGACCTAGAACTAAGAAGAAATTTCCTGATGGTGAGAACAATTAACCAGTGGAACGGCTTGCCTCTGGAAGTTGTGGACGCTCCAACACTGGAAGTTTCTGAGAAGAGGTTGAACAGCCATTGGTCTAAAATGGCCTTGGGTCATCAAGACCTCCAAGATCCCTCCCAACTCTATTATTTTGTATTCTATTATGATAATATTTTGACCTGTGTGCATTTGTGTGTCCATGTATGTGTATGTGTGTACACACATGTGCAAATAGCTGTTATACAATCTTCATCCCTGAAATCAAATAATGTTTACTGACTAGAAAACAATTACTGCTACGAACAAAGGTAGGCAGTGTTTGCATTTCTATACAATGTCGCTCTGTTCCTTTATCAGAGGAATCTTAAACGTTATGGAAATGAAGTGCCTACACTTGTGCTGTGTAATTCCTATGGCCATAGTCCAATAGAAAATATTCAGTATAAGTGAAACAGTAAAATTGGGGCCCCAAAATGTAATAGAATCCAGGAACTCCCATTTCTTTTGTTAGGACAACTTAGCCTGTCTTCACATGTTTAATATCATCTCAACTGTTGGTTACCTGGTGAATATGAAATGGTCATCTTTCATGGAAAAGTTTGAATTGAATTAAAAGCAATAAATTTTGCATTGCCAGGTGCTATTTAAACAGAGCAATCACTCTATACCGTAACAGCAATAGCAACAGCACTTAGACTTACATACTGCTTTCCCCAGCGCTTTTACAGCCCTCTCTAAGCGGTTTACAGAGTCAGCCTCTTGCCCCTGACAATCTGGGTCCTCATTTTACCCACCTCAGAAGGAAGGAAGGCTGAGTCAACCTTGAAAGTTGGTCAGGATTGAACTCCTGGCTGTGGGCAGAGTCAGCCTGCAATACTGCATTCTAACCACTGTGCACCTTGGAAGGAAGGAAGGAAGGAAGGAAGGAAGGAAGGAAGGAAGGAAGGAAGGAAGGAAGGAAGGAAGGAAGGAACTGTTGGCAGCCAGAAGTCAGCAGAATTAGCCTGCAATACTGCAGTGCTACCACGGCTTTTAATATTTTATTTTACTGTATGTTAAGCATGGCAATGCTTAATATTTTCATTTAAAAAATGTTTCCTCTGACTAGTTGTGTCCAACTGCACAGCATAGAATCTGTCTGTCTATCATCTTTCTTTCTTTCTTTCTTTCTTTCTTTCTTTCTTTCTTTCTTTCTTTCTTTCTTTCTTTCTTTCTTTCTGTATCTCTATCATCTCTATCTTCTGTCTGTCTGTCTGTCTGTCTATCATATACCACCCATCTCACTTCTAAGCAACTCTGATGTATCAACTCTTTCAACCAAAGATTATTACAAGAGGTATGAAACAGGAGATGTTGCTATGTTTAGATATAAAGTAAATTTGGTTTAGGATGACAGTTAAGTAGTCCCCATGTACTTAATGTTGTTTTTTCTTCTGTTCCATTAAAATTACAACTTGGTGACAGTTTCTGAAAGGGTTCACACAGCATACATCCTTGGTTTAGAATGGATTTCCTATGTAGCGTGGAAGACCAGGCAGCCAATTAACTGATCTGTGTGGACAGAAGGTGCTTAATTCCACCGTCTGGTCAGAGAATAAGAGGATCCCTCTTTATTCTATGGCAGTGAGTGGAGACCTTTGGACCCTACTTCCAAACTGGTGGTAGTTCCCACATAGATCTCTCTGCTGGTCTTTAAAAATGTGTGCATCATTTGAACAGGTTAAACCAGGGCTCCCCAAACTTGGCAACTTTAAGACTTGTGGACTTCAACTCCTAGAATTTCTCAGCCAGCAAAGATTTAAAGCTGGCTGAGGAATTCTGAGAGTTGAACTCCACAAGTCTTAAAGTTTCAGTTTTTGTGGACTGCAGTTCACCCTACCCGAAGTTAGCAAACTCATTATGATTAATAAGTTTCCATCATGGTTTCTCAGGAATTTTCTCAGGAAAGTTCTCAGGACATTGCTTCCACAGAATCTCAAGTACTGGGCAATTGACTTTTTCTTCCTCTTGGGCCCTATCCATCATTGGACGTTGGTGATTTTGTTGGTGATCCTATTTGGATCAACCGCCGCATGAAAAAAGGCTGTTGAGTTTTGTCCAAACCGGCCGCTTAGATTTTGAAGTCATGATGTTCTTCTTCTGTCTGGACCTCATTTACCTCCAATCTTTCCCTGGAGGATTAAGTGAAGGATACCATATCTTTCCATCCTATGTTCAAAATATTCTAACTTTGGCTTTTGAATGGTTTTGGTGATTTCCCTTGGCTTATCACCTCCTCATTTCTGATTTTGTCGACCCAACTTATCCGTATCAGCCATTATGTAAATCTACATTTCGAATGCTTTTAGTCTCTCCAAGTGACTTTCTGTCTGAGACCAACCATCTTTTATTCTTGTTCTCATTTTTGTTTGACAAATTCTAATAAATAAATAAACAAACAGATTCTCCACTCCGTAGAGAAGGATAGACAAGCCTGGTTTTCAATCTTAGGCTCGTGTCGTGACTGCAGAAGACTTTTTCTTTTTTTGAAAAATGCTGTTTGAGCTTTCTCTATCCTTGTCTTTACTCCAGGAGTCACATCCCAGCTTTCATGTAAATTATAGACAATTGAAAGGGTTTCTAGAAAGGTCCAACCTGTACAATGATTCTGGAGCTGGCAAATCATTCCTGGAAAGGAATCTCTGACCGACAAAATTTTGAAAACAGTCTGTAATAGGTGACAGTTTGAATGGCCCAGGCAGATGACAACAATACAGGTAGTCCTCGGCTTAGAAAGGTTCATTTAATGACAGTTCGAAATTATGACAGCGCTGAAAAAAGCGACATGACCATTTTTCACACTGATGACTATTGAAGCATTTCCATGATCATTCAAATAGTATTTTTGAGTACAGGTAATCCTCAATTTACTATCACAATTGAGCCCAAAAATTGAGTTGCTAAGCAAGTGAGTTTTTAAATTGAGTTTTGCCTGATTGAAACCAGCTTTCTTTTTGCAGAGTTTTTACTAACTTAACAATTGCACTTTAACTGCAGTTGTTAAGTTAGTAATCTGCTTGTTAAGTGACCTGTAGAAGAAAAAAAAACCTACACGCACAATGTTGGAAACAAAATAGTATACCTTCTGAGGAATTAATAATTCAAAAAATTCTAGATTGCGCTGAAATGGATAAATTGACGTTAAAAACAGAAAAAAGAGTTGGAGTATTATGAAATTTGGGATATTTAGTATAATAGAAATAAAGATAAAGGAAATCAGAAAATTACAGATAAAAGTATATGAATGTATATAAAGATGTATAAATGTAGATATTTACCTGAGATTGGTGTGTATAATAATTTGTATAATAATGATGACATGGTACTGTTAAAATTAAGATTAATATGTGTAAAAGGTGGAAAAGAACAATAAAAATTATTATTAGGAGGAAGAAGAGGAGGAGGAGAAGGAGAAGAAGGAGGAGGAGGAGGAGGAGGAGGAGGAGGAGGAGAAGAGAGGAGGAGGAGGAGGAGGAGGAGGAGGAGAAGAAGAAGAAACAACCCAAGGGCCTTCTTATTTTTAATCCAGATTGTAATTTTTTTACCAATCCCAAAAAGATGATTTAGCTTTGCTGGTTGAATTGGCCTCAAGGCTGACCCAGTTTTTCCCGACATCCAAAGTGCCACAGAAACAGAGTAGAAAATTATCTAGTACCAGCAAACATCTGAAATGGGCTTAGACATACATGGCTACAGAATCTGATGAACATTTTTTGCCAGAAATGATGACTTGCACCATGTCTATATTGTCTATGGTGAACAACAAGGGAAGATTTTCAGCTCAGAAAAGTCTGAGTGGTATTTCCTTTAGTCTCATGACAGGCGGGAGAAAAACAATTAAACAAAGTTGATTCCAAAAAAAGCATAATTCATGATGAATAATGACATGCTTTCTTGACAAGGTGATTGCATTTTACTGCATCTAAACAAGAACAAGAATGAAGATCCAGATACCCTTCCTCCTTGTACTGCCAGACTACAGCAGCACCCAGCATCCCCAGCCAGCATGGACCCTGGAGAGAAATACAGTGAATTTTAATTCAAACAGCATGTAGACAGGGACAGCTTTCCTGCAAATTCTGAATTAGTGTTGCAGAGAAGTGGATGTCGCCAGCTGGTAATTTCAACAGCTAGTTGACCAGGAAGGAAAAGAAAACTCTAAATTTTAAGTGGGGTAGTTCTCTGCTGCTGTTGCAAGACAAGCTACGTGGCCTTGATCAGAAATGTTTTTCCTGGCCTTAGGGCTTCATATTTCTTTTTGAAAAAGCAGCTAGTAAGAGAGATGGTATTAACCAGCACAGGTAACATGAGAGCTGGCCTTGGTATAATAACCCAATGTAAAAAGAGTGAACTAGGAGTGCTTTCCTCCTTTGCAACCTGCCATAGTAGACAGGAACCCAGTTTTTAGACATGCTCCTGTTCTTAATTTAACAAATGGCATCTGAGGATCTTAAACGCCCACGTGTGCCAACATGCAAATATTTTCACGCCCCGAAGGGAACACATTTAATAGAAAGGCAGGTCAGCGAGGAAAAAAATGGGCTGAGGGTAAGTAAGCTGAAGGGAAGAGGAAAGGGAAGAGGAAGGGAAGGGGAAGAAGGGAAGGGGAAGGGAAAACAAGGCAGGAGGAGGGGAGAGAAGGGAAGAGAATGGAAAGGGGAAGGGAAGAGAAGGGAAGAGAAAAGGGAAGGGAAGGGAAAGAGGAAGGGAAAACAAGGCAAGAAGAGGGAAGGGGAAAGAAGGCAAAGGAAGGGGAAGGAGGGGGATGGGAAAAGAAGGGAAGGGGAAGAAGAAAGGGAAGGGAAAAGAAGGGAAGGAAGGAAGAAGGGAAGGGGCAAGGAGCAAGGGAACCTACCTTCTTGGAATCTGATCTGGAGATGCTGTTACAAGATGGCAGGGCACAGTACACAAAACATTATATATTATTTATAAACCAAATAAAAAAGCAACATGTCCTAACAGAATCTTCACCTGCAAGTGTGATAGAGGATACCAGACCAACAGATTGCTGCAATTTATTTATTTATTTTACCTATTCACACAACTCTTTGTTAGAGATTCAAATTTCACAAATGACTGTAAATTGGCTGTCATGACCAAACCTCTGAAAATCTAATTTTTGTAGAAGACCTGACCCCTTTCTTATTTACTTTTAAGCCAAAGAACAGCCTGGAAAAATAAGGAGAACGGTTTGATGCATTCACTATGTTTTTTGCCATGGTTTCATGAACAAATCACAACTCACTATATCCACACAACACACCAAGCTTTAAAGCAAGGGTCTTCAAACTTGACAGCTTTAAGACTTGTGGACTTCAACTCCCAGAATTCCTGAGCTAACATGACTGGAGGAGGAATTCTGGGAGTTGAAGTCCACAAGTCTTAAAGCTGTCAAGTTTGAAGAGCCCTGCTTTAAAGCAGTTTGCAAGTCATAATCATTGGAATTGCCCAATGTACTAAGCCAAAAACTAGCCAACCACAATATGGTTTGAAATAATGTTTGAACCAGGCCATTTGGACCAATCTTACATCCAACTATCATTTCTAAGCCTCTGTTTTTAGCTCTTTTTTTAGGAATCATACATAGTTATGGACCCAAAATACTCCGTGTAAACATGTAAGATGGCTTCTATGTACCACTTTCCTCTACTGAATTCAAGTGGAGTAAGGAAGTATTATATTCATACAGTTCCGTGATCTGGAGACAAAAGGCTGAAATGCCCCTATAAGAGACCAATGACTCCAAATAGATTAAACTATTCTACCCACTTGAGACTTTCAATGGCATTTCAACTCTCAGGATAACTAGGTCCCTTTTAAGCATTTTAAGCATCTAGACTTCTAAGATGGAGAAAGTTAGACCACAGAATGGAGTAAATGAAGCTCCAATACTAAATACACCACACCAGAACAACTAGACACAAGGACAGTTTTTTCCCAAATGCCATCACTCTGCTAAACAAATAATTCCCTCAACACTGTCCAACTATTTACAAAGTCTGCACTATTATTACTGTTAATCTTCTTATCACTCCTTATCACTCATCCCCTCCCACTTGTGACTGTATGACTGTAACTTTGTCACTTCTATCCTTACAATTTATATTGACTGTTTCCTAATATGATTCAATTGCTTATTGTACCCTATGACTATTTTTAAGTGTTGTACCTGATGACTCTTGACTCTTGACAAATGTATCTTTTCTTTTATGTCCATTGAGAGCATTTGCACCAAGACAAATTCCTTATGTATCCAATCACACTTGGCCAATAAAGAACTCTATTCTATTCTATTCTATTCTATTCTATTCTATTCTATTCTATTTGTACCCAGTGACTATTATTAAATGTTGTACCTGATCATTCTTGACTCTTGGCAAATGTATCTTTTCTTTTATGGACACTGAGAGCATTTGTACCAAGACAGATTCCTTGTGTGTCCAACCACACTTGGCCAATAAAGGATTCTATTTAACTTAAATTTAACTTTTGAAGGGAATGGTTTTCCAGCAGAGGCTCTAGAGAGTATTTAAAACAATATAAAGATAGAATGAATATACTGCTTCTCCTCTTGTTGCCCTTTGTACTTTTCCAATGCTAATTATGTCATATTGCAGACAAACAGCAATGCAGGAGCAGAATGAAAAGTTCCTGCTTCAGAGGAGATAAAAGAGTCCTGTCTATTAATGAATCTTTTCTCCTCTGGCTTTTCAGCTGCTGCCACGGAAAAGGAAGCGATTCGAGGCAGTACATGATAGAATGAGTGGTGAACTAAGATCCAAAGCTCTTCAAAATTCTCTTAAGAGTTGCTGCCATGACCAAAGATTTATACTGAGTTGGAATTTGCTTCCTCGTGGTGTCACTACCCAATCTGTCCTCCTCTGTCGCTGTCACAAAATCTGGCCTCTATTTTTTTTTTGCGGGAGGGGGGGATATAAGAATGGTGATGAGAAGGAGGAGGAGGAGTGTGTGTGTGTGTCTATGTGTGTGTATACGTGTGTTTACATGCTCATGGCTTCTACTCAGTCTTGACTCCTGGCAACTAGCTGGACAAGTCCTGCAGTTTTCTTGGTAACATTTTGGAAGTGGTTTCCCATTGCCTGCTTTCTAGGACTAAATGTGAGTGACTGGCCCAAGGTCACTGAGCTGGTTTATGTGCCTTTGGTGAGACTAGAATTTGTGGTCTCCTAGTTTGGGGCTTGGTACTTTACCAGACTGCCCGTCGTAATGATGCTTAAAGTAAGGTTACTAACAACTAAATGGCTCCCTGTCTGTCTCTCTGTCTATCTTCTGTCTATCTATTACTCTTTATCACTCTTTATCATTCTATCTCTATCTATTTATCTATCTGTATCTATCTATCTATACTTACCTACCTACCTACCCTTATAAATCTACCTGTATCTCTATCTATCTGTATCTGTATCTATCGAAGATATAAGACAATTATTTGACAGCATGAATATCACAGTTCCTCTACTCTGCCAAATCCATCTCAGTCAAACAAGGCAAGAACATTTCACAACATAATTTTAATCCTGGCAATGGCAGAAGGGAAAGCACACAAGGATCTGGCAGGGGGGTTGGATTAGATTAGGGGTCTCCAACCTTTTGGACCTCAAGGACCACGAAACTCATATTTTAAATCCCATGGACCAGAGACCCTGGGAAAATCCCCAAAAAAGTCTCCAGGAAAATCCCCCACTCTGTTTTCCTACGGATCATTCTTTATTTGGGATCGCAGGATACCGTCTCCAACTCCATTCTTGGGGAGAGAGAGAGAGAGAGAGAGGGAGGGAGAGAGAGAGAGACTGAGACTGAGACTTTTGGCTTCTTGCAAGTAGCAGAAGCAGCAGAAGTCTTTCTTTCTCTCCCCCAAACTCTGCCAGAAATGAGTCTTTGGAGCCTCTTGGAGCAAGGATGCCTTGCAGGGTCCCAAAGACTCATTTCTGGCAGAGTTTGGGGGAGAGAAAGAAAGACTTCTGCTGCTTTCCTTGCGTGCAGCTGAAAGAAGAAGAAGAAAGAAGCGGAAAGAAGCAGCCCAGTGGCCAGGCGAGGTGAGTGGGGCAAGTTTCCCCCCTCCACCCTTTGCCCCCTCCCCTCACTATTTTGTGTTGTTTGCAATGCAAGTAACACAAGCCTTGTGCTCCCACACAGCCTGCACTAGTTAGTTTACTTTACTGTCATTGCACCTCGTACAATAAAATCAAACACCATCTTCGGTGCACATCGTGACCATTTTAAAATAAACACAAACACACATCCTTCACACTCCACATTAATTGCTTGGGAGTGCTTGGGGGGTGACATTTCTCTGCAGACCACCAAAATTTTCTCACGGATCACCAGTGGTCTCCGGCCCAATGGTTGGCGACCACTGGACTAGATGACCTACAAGATCCCTTCCAACTCTTCTGTTATTCTGTTATAATTATTTCTTAAAAGGAATTGTTTTCAAAGGATTTCTCCGTATACTATGTAAATCTACCTCCTGGTGGTATAATAATTCACAAAACTATGGCTTAACATGATGTGTGAATCCAAGTATGGTCATTTCTCCCAAGGCATCTAAGAAGTCAAAATCCAGGTCACAGAATGACTCAGAACCAAGACTTTTGCCCACTGAACCAAACTTTGCTCAGAAGGAGAGGAAAGAAGCAGCACTGTTAATCCCCCCCTCCTTTTTTTTTTGTAGGATTATGAAAACTTTTATTTGGAAGGACTTTGGCCAGATATGCTTTGTATCACTCCGTGCCAAATCCCAGTGCCAAATTCCATGCCAGACTGCCACGTTCCTCTCCCTCTCTGGCTGAGAATCAAAGCTCATTCCCAATCTCCCAGAATCACTGTATGTTGGGGTGGGGGGTGGGCTACAAAGAAGGGGAATTACTCAACAGCAAATGTCAGGAAATATATCCACCGCCCATTGTTTTCCCTGCTAATCTAATCTAATGAAGTTTTCTTTCTGGTATGGGACATTTTTAAGGGTGGGAGGATTCTGGATTTCATTACCTGGTAACACACCGACTCATGGGTTGTTCCCTTGAACTTTCCATGCAAACATTTCCATTCCCCACCCAAAGGCTGCTCTCCCCCTTGCCAATTTGTAGTGCTCATGTGAATCCTTGGGCAACTGGAACAATTGTCCACTGTGGTTTCATCTGGAAAAAAAAGAAACTTCTTCCTGGATGTTCCCAATTCAAAACAGCCAGAGAGAGAAATTTGGGATGGAAAGGCAGAGAAAACATCCAGACATTAATTATATCAATGTGTTTAGGCTTGTTGAGGACACAGGATGGATTTCTTTCCCCATCCTGGTGCTCTCTTAGAATATCCCAGCAGTTCCAATCACGGCACGCTGGGAGGATGAAAAAGTTGATCTAAGTTCATATTTCCTGGGAGTGGCTTCAGAGGTACAACCAGAGGTGGGTATTCAGCAGGTTCTGGCTATTTCTGGAAAACCGGTAGCAAAAATTATGGGTAGTTCGAGGAACTGGAAAATCCCATCTCTGACTGGAGATTTTACAGTAACCTTCCCCTGCCACGCCCACCAAGCCATGCTCACAGAACCGGCAGTAAAAAAATATGAATCCCACCACTGGTTACAAGACCATAAAAGCACGATCACAGAATGACAGAGTTGGAAGGGACCTTGGAGGTCTTCTAGTCCAACCCCCAGCTCAAGCAGGCGCAACCCATTCCAGACAAGTGGCTGTCCAATCTCTGACTTTTAGGGTGGGAAATTGTTGCTGAGCTTTAGGAGACGATTAGAGCCATGAACTAAGGGACAAAGAATGAAGATTCAGCTGAAGGATAATTCCCAGCAGCACAATAAACACTCAAAGTAACAGCCTCCCCAGTCTGATGCTCCTCTGGGGATTATAGTTCTCAGAATTCCCTGCTGACATGGCAGCTGGGAATTTGGGGAGCTGTCATCCAAAATCAGCTGAAGAACATGAGTGGCATATGGGGTGTCTTAGAAGTCAGTAAAAAAATTTTTTTTCTTTTAAAGTGAACAGCATATGCTGTAATGTTGCAAATAAAGCTAATGCAATAAGTCACGTAGTTCCACATCAGTTGGCTGTGCTCTATAGCAGGGGTCTCCAACCTTGGCAACTTGAAGACTTGTGGACTGGGAGTTGAAGTCCACAAGTCTTCAAGTTGCCAAGGTTGGAGACCCCTGCTGTATAGAGCAGTTAAAAGTGTCTAAATAACTGTTTAGTTAACAAGGATTGATAGATGGAGGACTCTTTCAGACAGAGATAGATACCCTTTCAGATAGAGTAATATGCAAACCTAAAATTATAACCAGAACCAAAAACCAACCATTGGATCTGTAGTATTTCTCCTCCTACACCGGTGTTCCTTGTCCTACAACCATTTGTTTAGCAACTATTCAAAGTTACAACAGCATTGGAAAAAGGAACTTCCGATTGCTCCTCACACTTATGACTGACCCAGCATCCCTACATGATCAAAATTCTAGTGCTTTGGCAACCATCATGTATTTATGATGGTTGCACTGTCCTGGAGTCCTGGGATTGTTATTTGTGACCTTCCCAGATGGTTTCCAACAAGCAAACTGAGTAACTGTGAGAAGGATCTTGGAGTCTTAGTGGACTGATCAAATATGAGCTAACAGTGTGTGGCAACAGCCAAAAAAGCCAATGCAATCCTAAATTGCATTAACAGAAGGATACAATCAAGATCAAGTGAGGTACTAATACCACTCTATAAAGCCTTTGTGAGAGCATACTTAAAATACTGCATCCAGTTTTGGTCACCACACTATAAAAAAAGATGTTGAGACTCTAGAAAAAGTACAGAGAAGGGCAACCAGGATAATTAGGGGACTGGACGCTAAAACATACGATGAACGGTTGCAGGAACTGAGCTTGGCTAGTCTAGTGAAGAGAAGGACCAGGGGAGACAGGATGGCATCTTCCAGTATTTGATGGGCTGCCACAGAGAGGAGGAAGGGATCAAGCTAATTTTCTAAAGCACCTGGATAATGAATAATGAATGGAAACTGAACAAAGAGAGATTCAACCTGGAAATTAGGAGAAACTTTCTGACAGGGAGAACAATCAACCAGTGGAACAAAAGCTGCCTTCAGAAGTTGTGGGAGCTTCATCACTAGAGGCTTTCAAGAAGAGACTGGACTGCCATCTGTCAGACAGAAATGGTGTAGGGTCTCCTGCTTGGGTGGGAGGTTGGACTAGATGACCTACAAGGTCCCTTCCAACTCTGTCCATCTAATCTAATCTAATCTAATCTAATCTAATCTAATCTAATCTAATTTAATCTCAATGAAGGAAGATAGATTTGCTTACTGACATGATTCACTTAACAACTGCAGTGATTTGCTTATCAACTTTGGCAAAAAAAAGGTTGAAAAATTGGGCCCAACTCACATAATAACTACCTTGCTTAACCACGGAAATTCTGGTCCTGACTCTAGTTGTAAGTTAAGGACTACTTGTAATAGAAAATACAGGGTTCTGTTCATTAGATGTTGCTTAGCCAGTGGGGGTTCCTGACTTTCTCGCACTCAGTTGTGAACCAAAATCTGATGTCCATTTAAAAGAAAATGGAGGGAATCACTTCTTTCCTATGGATAGATCAAGGCTTCTCTTCAGAGAAGCCCAGAGAGTCAGGCACCAAAACACAGCCAACAGAAAACTCCCACCCACAGAGAAGAGTTTGGAAGGAAAAGCGGGACTTGTGACATCTAATCAAAACCAAACTTCGAGGGGAAAAAAAAGCATGAAAATTGCTCCACTTTTAGACAAGTCCCATGACCTCTTCAGCAAACAAGCTGCACTGACAAATTGCAGAAAAATCTGGGAAGGGAGAACCAGAGGGAAAAAATATCTTTAGGAAAGAAAATGGAGAAGAGAACATTGCTTTAAAACAAAAAACAGTTCAGGAAGGGGAAAGAATCCAGCTTGAAACAGACTGGTAATTTACAAATACTGAATAGACAAATAATTACTCAATGCAAAATGCCCAGAGCAATATTTCTCAACTCAATAAATTCAAGATGTGTGGATTTCAACTCCCAGAATTCCCCAGCCTTCTGGGAGTTGAAGTCCATATATCTCGAAGTTGTTGACATTGAGAAATGAATTGCAGATAATGAATTTTTTGGTGTAGAGAGTGATTTTTTAAAAAAAGAAGGTGTAAAATATTTCAAGTGGCCTATTCTAGATGTCAGGATACGTGCAGGAGGTGTGGTAGTGCTTACATTGTAGAGAACAAGAAAGTGTCATCTCTACCTGGACGGACCCCTGGATCATCTAGAAATCCAGCACTTGAAGAGTCAGCTGCTGGCATTGATTGATTGAAAGGTGGGCGGTGCAGAACAACTTGTCAGCATGAAGTGGGGGGAAGAGATCAAGGTGATGTTTGCCCCAGGGAATTCACCCTATCTTAGCATTGGGTCAGTTTGCAAGGATTTTCCCAGTATGGTGTTTTCCAGATCTCCCAGCAAACAGGGCCGTGTGTTATTTCAAGGGGGAATAAAACCCCCAGCCATGGTACACACATGTGGTTAAATCAAACTGCATTGCCATGCTGACTGACAAATTATAAGAAGTGAAGTCCAACATATCAAGGGAAATAAAACAAACAGATGGTCCTCCAACAACACTTTGAATGGAGATATACTGATGTATCTACTGTGCGCTTGTCTAAATACTTAATAATGAGACAAATAAAATATTGATGGCAGACATCTCCCATATAAATTATCAAGTAGATAATTCTCATGGGATATGTCTGGGATACAGGGAGGGGAGGAGAGGAGAGGAAATACAGAAGGAGAGATTAGAGGAAAGGAAATAGAGAAGGAGGGGAGGGGAGTTGAGGGAAGGAGAGGAGAGGAGAGGAGAGGAAAGGAAAGGAAAGGAAAGGAAAGGAAAGGAAAGGAAAGGAAAGGAAAGGAAACATTGGAGGTTTGATTCCATAGCTGAATTATCCTGACTGAATATTTTTCTCACATTTAACTGAAATCTGCCCTCCGGTAATTTGGATCTGTAATTCCATGTTCTGCACTCTAAAACAATGAATATACTGCATTGTAATTTTCTTCTTAATGAAATTTTTCCAGGTATTTCCAGCAAATGCTATTCTATCCTTTCTCATGCCTAAACATTTCCATTTCTTCGCTTTCTCTCTCCAGATCCTCCCTGTTCATCTCTGATTCTACTTCAGTCAATTCCTTCTTCAATGTACTGTCCAGAATTGGTTATTACTTGAGCAGGATCTACGCAAAACAGAATAAAGTAATATAACTCCTGTGGTTTATTAAGTATGTTTCAACAGCATAAATTTGCATTGCCTTTTTGGCAGTTGAAATTCTAGATGCAGGAAATCTAGAACTATGCCGTCTTCAGTCCGATCTAAGTATAGTACATAAAATTATATATTGCAATGTCCTACCTGTCAATGAATACTTCAGGTTCAACCATAACAACACAAGAGCACACAATAGATACAAACTCAAGGTAAACCGCACCAAACTTGATTGCAGGAAATAGGACTTCAGCAACAGAAATAGTCAATGTCTGGAATCCTCTGCCTGACTCTGTGGTTTCTTCCCCAAACCCCAAAAACTTTAACCTTAGACTTTCCACTATTGACCTCACCCCTTTCCTAAGAGATCTGTAGGGGGCGTGCATAAGCGCACAAATAAAACAAACAAACAAAGATGCACGACCTGGATGACTGAGAATCTCCATAGACAGAAGGTTGTGTTTGTCTCTGTTTATCAGCCTGATTTCAAGCTTGTTTTGAATATTCCTCCAGTGCAGGGGTGCCCAAACCTGGCAACTTTAAGACTTGTGGTCTTCAACTCCCAGAATTCTCCAGCCAGCATAGAGTTGAAGTCCACAAGTCTTAAAGTTGTCAAATTTGGAGACCTCTGTTCTAGGGTATTAATTAGCTAGCCCAATTTTCTGCCAACCATAAAGATTTCTCTCTTATTTTTTCACCCAAGTTACAAACACAAACCAGACCGTTTGAAGAGTACAGTGCAAGGCAGTGGAATTAATTTCCTGAAGGAATGAATTTAATTTTACCTAAGTGAGGATCCAAACAGTACAAAACAGTTGAAGGAATGAACCACTGTGTGTTCACCAGCTGTCTCCTCATGCCTTCTACTGCCTTGCAAATAGCAAAACCTTTACAGACCCAAGGCATCTTGTTCTGGTCAGTAGAGTCTTAGCAATTCAAGCTAAAACACAGCGTTTCCCCCCTAAGTCAGCGGTTCTCAACCTTCCTAATGCCGTGACCCTTTAATACAATTCCTCATATTGTGGTGACTCCCAACCATAAAATGATGGCTCAGCTCCTAAGACCATCGAAAATATATGTTTTCCAATGGTCTTAAGCGACCCCTTTGAAAGGGCATTCAACTCCCAAAGGGGTCGTGACCCACAGGTTGAGAACCACTGCCCTAAGTTATGGAAAGGGCATAGTACAATCGTGGTTTCCAATGTATTCCAAAGCTCAACCTCTCTTGGCTTGAACCTAAGATTCATTTATTTTATTTTATTTGTTTGTTTTGTCGAGCATGTATCAGATAACAGATATAAGTATAAACATGATTATTAGTACATGAAATAGATACGAATAAAAGGGAACATCAGGCCAGGGATGGCAGGCATGTTGGTAGGCTTATGCACGCCTCATTTGCTCCACCTCTTAGGAACTGCTCCCTTCCGTTCCTTTCCAGCTGTCAAATGGACAGGTTGCAGTCTTTCAATATTCTCCCCGTGCCCACCCCTTTCCTTGGCCACATTTAAAGAATATGCCTGCTGTTGGTTGATGCCTTCGCCATGCAAAAGAGCACCGAATGCCTGCTTGCCATTTAACAGAGCTAACGCCAAAGCTTATACAGCAAACAAACCTGACAACAGAGTCAACAGTAGCCAAAGCGTTAAAGGCAAAACGGCAGAACGCGTATGCAGACACACACACACACGTGTACAGAATACAGCACTGGTTGCAAAATCGATTCGGGCTGTACTTTTCATCCAGCGCAGAAAATACTTTTGCAAGCTATCTTACCCGCCCAACTCCACTGAACTCGAGGCTTCTGTTTCTCGTCTCGGTTAGCGAGAGGTTGGAAGCAACCGGACAACGGTAGGAGCCTTTTTTTTTTTTAAATCCTTCCAAATGTCCTTGCAAAAAAGAAAGGTAGGAAGAAAGGGAAAAACCCTTTTCCCTCCTGCAGGCAAAGGATCGCCCCTTCCCCGGTGTTGCGCAACGCAAGGCGGGTTCAAGGTACCTTCCCAGCGCCCGGGGCCACCTCATTCAGGGCAGGGAAAGCGCTTACCTTTCTCGGCTCCCGGACGCAGGAAGGCAGCTTTGCAGAGAAGGACGCTGAGCTGAGCCAGGTCAGGAGACACCTGACTTGACCGACGTACCTTTCCCCACTTCCAAACAGGTGCTTTCCCCCCACCCCGCCTGCAAAAGGAGCCTCGGAGCAATTGCCACCCCCTGGCGAAGGCCTGATAGCAGCTCCAGGAAGGAAAGAAAGCTGCGGGCGACGTTTCTGGTCCTCCCGACAAGCTCCAGAGGACCCGGGAGTGGCGCGCCGGAGTTTGCTAGGCGCGGAGAGGCGGAGTAGGAAGCCTCCGCTGTTCCGGACGGAAAGCGCCGGTGTGAGCCTGCGGCTTGGGTCTTCCCGCTGCCAGCTGCAGGGGGAGCAACTCAGAGGAGCAAGCGAGGCGGGAGGAGGGATGTGTGTATGTGTGTGTGTGTGTGTGGGGGGNAAAACCAGGGAGCCAAAAGCCGCGGAGAGGGATACTCCTAGAATAACATAGTTGGAGGTCATCTAGTCCAACCCTCCTCCCCCCCCCCCAAGGGAGTCCTATTCCAAAGATGAGGAATAGGATAGGATAGAATGACCAGGATCTACCTAGGATCGAACTCACAGCCTCCTGATTGTGAAGTATGAGCCCCACCTCTAGGCCACCAGACCTCTTGGGAGGGTGAGGGTGCAGGACCCACAAGAGGGAAGGGGCAGCTCGGATCCTGGTCATGGTTACCTCAGATGCCCCCCCCCCCCAAACCCCNCCCCCCCCCCCCAAACCCCGAACTTCACACCGAAGTTCACACGCCAAAGAGCAGCAGCCCAGGGTAACCTGAGGAAGAAGAGTTCGCGGCAAGAGCAATGGGGATTAAAGGGAGAGCATCTTCTCCATCGGTTAAAGGCAAAGACTGAGCGCCAGGCTGCATCCTCAAGCTACTGACAGTGACAACAATTAATCAGTGGAAGAGTTTGTAGTCAGAAGCTGCCGGTGCTCCATCCCTGGAGGTTTTTAAGAACAGGCGGGATAGCTACTTGTTTGAAATGGTATAGGGCCGTCATGGCAAACTTATGGCATGCGAGCCCGAGGCAAACTTACCTGCGCTGCGCATGTGTGCCTCTCACCTGATTTTCGGCCCGTTTGAGGCCTTTTTTGCCCTCCTAAGGGCTCAAGGGAAACCTCTGCAGCCTTTGAAGGCCGAAAAACAGGCCTTGTGGAAATACCGGAAGTGCCAGAACCAGAAGTGCCAAAACAGGCCAGTTTTTCGCCCTCCAAAGGCTGCAGAGGCGTCCCTTCCTTGAGCCCCCAGGAGGGTGAAAAAGGCCTCAAACAGCCCAAAAATCAGCTGGGAGCCATGCGCAGTGCAGGTAAGAGGAAGTTCTGTGCGCATGCAGGGGGGGGTAGAGCTCATTGTATTGTGGATGCTGGCACACACATATGCACACTATTGTGCGCGCATTTTTGGCACACGACAACAAAAAGGTTCACCATCACTGGTGTCTCTGTATGTCTAGGGAGTTTCTCCGTCCTCCAGGTCATGGTTGTCCCAAAGGTGTTTTTTTCAAGAGGCAACTGGACTTTCTGGTTTTTCTTTGAAGACTCTACTCTTCTCATCCAAGAAGCTTCTTCAGTTGCCTCTTGAAAAAGCACCTTTGGGTATTTCCTGCTTGAGCAGGGGGGTTGGACTAGACTAGGGGACCTCCAGGGTCCCTTCCATCCCTATTCTGACTGACTGAACTACAGTAACAAGTTAGAAATGCGCTTTCCTGCCTCCGGGCATTCACTTTTGGGATTAAGAGAGGCCCCAACTTCAACAGCTGTTTAGGAGAAGAAGCTACATCCGCATTCAGGTAACTTCAAATGCGAAGATGCCAACCTGCAGTATGGAATCTTACCAACTGACTCTGTAAGCATAGGATGGGCCAGGGGTCTGCAACCTGTGGCTCTGGAGCCACATGCGACTCTCTGGGCCCTCTGTTGTGGCTCCCTGTCGGCTGATCCCACCCCTGGCTGGCCCCTCCCCTTCTCATCACTCCTCTCCAGGCCTGAGAAGGTAAAGGTGATGGTGAGGGATGGAGACCTTGCTCCATATTCCACAGCAGGAGGTGACTGGGTGGGAGTGAGTGACGTCGAATTGTCCACGCCCACCCAGTCACACCGGTTGTAAAAATGATCGGCTTTTGGTGTTTTCTGTGGGAAATGGGTCCAAATGGCTCTTTTGAGTGTTTATAAGGTTGCAGACCCCTCAGATGGGCAAACTGTTTGGAACACTCTGGACAAAAGCCAGAAAGTCCCAGGGTTGTTATAGTAGAAAAAGGAGCTTCAAACTGGGCAAGTTTAAGACTTGTGGACTTCAACTCCCAGAATTCCTGAGCTAACATGACTGGAGGAGGAATTCTGGGAGTTGAAGTCCACAAGTCTTAAAGCTGTCAAGTTTGAAGACCCCTGCAGGAGAAGCATCCCATGGATGCTGTCACCCTTCCCCCAATGCCCTCCAGATGTGAGGGATACTATCTCCAAGCAATGTACGGTGGCCGGTAATTCTGAGAGGGATGATCTCATAACCAGTGGTGGGATTCAGCCAGTTCGCACCAGTTTGGAAGAACCGATTGTGAACTTTCTGAGCAGTTTGGTGAACTGGTTGTCGGAAGAAATCATTAGGGAAGAGAACCGGTTGTTAAATTATTTGAATCCCACCACTGCCCATAACCGTGTGTTGGGATAGAGGAGGCTGCTACAAAAACAGCTTGACAGCTTCTGCTCAGGGTTTCTTGCAGGATATGGCCCTCACGGAGCCACTTGCTTTGCAACAGTCCGGCATGTTCCATGTTTGCAGAGTTTCATGCACAGGTTAAAACCAACCCAAAGTCTGCAGAAAGTCTCCTGCATTTTCCAGGGACACGGCCAGAGTGGGGGAGCGAGGCCGAGTTCCAGGAACCGAGGCAGCGAGCCAAAACATTGAAATCATTAACTGTGGAGTTGCACAAATTCACACGCTCAACATAGTTCATTCTGCCAGATTACAAAACAGTCCTTTGGGAGGCCTGGCAGGCAGATACAGAGCAATGGAGTTTGGAAAAAGTTGTCCTGGATTTGGACACTGACGAAGAAACAGCTTACAGCTTCGGGTGTACAAAGTGATGAAGGCAGGGATGGGATTCAACCGGTGTTACTCCCGGTTCGGTGACTATGTTTTGAGCGCACATGTGTGCTTTGCACACTGCACATGCAACTGACGCGCGCTCTACGCATGTGTAACAAACCTTAAGCTGTGGCATTCGGACAGCTGAAAAGCTCAGCACGCAGGTGCGCAGCGTTTGAAAAGCCTCTTTTTTCCTGCTTTTTCAACCTCAGCTGTGCCGCGCAAAGCAGCTGAGGTTGAAAAAGCAGGAAATAAAGGACAGGTAAGAGCCCGGGCAGGCGGGTAGGCCAAACAGTAGCAAACACAGAACTGGTTTGGTGTCTGCTGCTCTTCAGAGCTATCGGTTCGATAGAACCGGGCATAACTGGTAGCATCCCACCCCTGGATGAAGGCAAACATAGATGGCATAGGGAAGGCAATGCAAGAATGGAGTCACCCAAAGAGGCAGGTCTCCAGAGAGAATGAACATTATTGGTAAACACTCAGAACTGCACTCAAGGGTGTGCAAAAACAGGGTGTGGGTGTACAGGTACTCCTTGAATTACGACCACAATGGAGCCCCAACTTTCTGTTGCTAGGTGAGACAATTTGTTGTTAAGCGAATTCTACCCCATCTTACGAACTTTCTTCCACTGCTGTTAAGTGAATCATTGAAGATGTTAAGTGGAAAACACGATTATTAAGTGAATCTGGCTTCCCCATTGACTTTGCTTATCAGAAGATTGCAAAAAGGCATTCACACGACTCTGGGACATTGCAACCATCATACATCTGTGTACATTGCGTTATATATCTCACTGGAATTTTTTTTTATTATCCCCAGAGATTTCTCTTTTTTAAGAAAAAAAAAATCAATTTGAGAAGCATCATGCTGTCGTGTCTTTTCCAGCTCCAAATGTTGGAAACTGCGTTGCTCAATGTTCAGCAGTTCTGCTGAGGGGTCCCAGGAAAGGGGTACGGCAAGAGCTGGGGTTGGAGCCAGTGGTGGGATTCAATTTTTTTTACTACCAGTTCTGTGGGCGTGGCTTGGTGAGCGTGGCAGGGGAAGGTTACTTCAAAATCTCTATTCCCTCCCCACCCCACCAACCTGCTTTCCAGCTCCGTTCTCCTGGGCAGGGCAACCAAAGAAGACCAACCAATCAGCTGGGACTCAATGGGAAGTGGAGAATAGATGGGGAAGGGACAGTCAGAGATGGGATTTGTTGGTTCTCTGAACTACTCAAAATTTCTGCTCCCGGTTCTCCAGAATTGGTCAGAACCTGCTGAAAACCACCTCTGGATAAAGCCACAGGGAGCTCCTGGTTTGCCTGTCCTAATATGCAAGACTTGTTCGACCTCAAAGACATGAGCATCAATTATGCAACTCTCGGCATCTGGTTCAGTGTGAGATCCCAAATCCCTCTTTGTACAAAAAATAATAATGCTAATAATGGGCAGGTAGTCTCGCCCTGACTTCTGGATGCATCCCATCTGGATTGCAACCCAGGCTTTCGGTCAAGCAGGGGGCAGGAAGCAAGTGGCCCAGGTGCTCACACTCTGCCTGATTCCAAGGCATCTGTTCCCAACATACCACCTCCCTCCTAGCTTATGTTTTCACCCACCCACTTTGCTGTCCCAGCTGAGAAGTTTGCCAGACTGCGTGCATGGAACAAATGAATCCATGGAACAGGAACGGCCCAGCATGATTTCCCAGGGCTGTTATACAAGGCCTGTACTTTCTCCCTTCAGTTCTCCTCGCTCCAGCTGATCCCTGGCCTTTCAATGGGGAGTGGGAGGAGGAAAGGAAAGGGGTGGCAGCCCACTATCCCAACTAAACTAATTCAAACTAGACGTTTTAATGTTTTTTTTTAACTGTTTTAATACTTCTTACTGTTTTTATATAGGGATGCGGTGGCTAAGACGCTGAGCTTGTCGACCAGAAAGGCCAGCAGTTTGGCGGTTTGAATCCCTAGCACTGCATAATGGCATGAGCTCCTGTTAACTTGTCCCAGCTTCTGCCAACCTAGCAGTTCAAAAGCACGTAAAAGAAATGCAAGTAGAAAAATAGGGACCACTTTGGCAGGAAGGTAACAGCTCTCGGTGCGCCTTCTAAGGCATTTCGTCATGCTGGCCACATGACCACCGAGATGTCTTTCGACAGCGCTGGCTCTTCCGCTTTCGTAACGGAAATGAGCACTGCCACCTAGAGCCAGAAACGACTAGCACAGATGTGCAAGAGGAACCTTTCCCTTTACTGTTTTTATTGTCTTAAAACAATAAAAAATAAATACATTTTGTAGGTTTTGAATTGCGAGATGGATGACTATAGAAATCAAATAAACAAATAAATATCCATGAAGAATGGAATCTGATTTCCAGGCAATATATTGCTGTCTGCCATGTATTATTTGCCTGCTCTTGGCAAAGTTTCATAGATGCCTCCTCCTTTCAGCATGAAAGCATGTCTTTCAGCATGACTCATCCCCACAAGTCTTGGAAAGGTTATATAAACTACCGAGGAAGCTTTCCGTGGGCATCAAGAACATCAATTAAAGGGCTAACTGGGAACTGAGACCTGAACAATGAATTTCAGCCATGAGTTCCTGGAGAGCTCAAACCTACAGCTCAGCAACCTGGTTTGGCAAGTTATGGCACAGATTATCGAGATAATAGGAAGGGCTCTGAGCATTAACAAACAACAATTCCATAAGCAAAGAGACTTGAACGTTTTCGTTACTGGGGTTAGCCGAGGATGCAGAAAAAGAGCAGAAGGGCAGCATTAAGGTGCGGCTTAAAAGCAAGGAGCGTGTTTAAGTTGTCAGAATGCATCGTGGATTTAGGACCGAGAAGTGATTTTGAAGCAAAGACAAGCTGGCTCACAGCTCTAGCCTGAAAGTCAAACCAGGTGTTGCACGGAGCTTGGTGTAGATTTTCTATATGTGTATTTTACTAGTTCTGAATGATTAGAGCAAGAGGAAGGGTCTCTGTGTAGGCATGAAGAAGGGTAGCCAGCCTTTAAGTGTTTAGCTCCATTCATACTCCATCAAGGGATTATAGGATCATTAAAAGAAACAAACAAAAAAAAAAGAGTGAGGGAAAGAAGTGTTCTGTACTCCTTTTCTTTCTATCAAAGTTCCTTCTCTCTTCCTTTCTGTATGTGTATTGTTTGGGAGGGGGAGAGGAAATCATTTGGAGGGGGGCATTTTTGAATCTAACATATCTAGTGTTTATGTTTCCATACCTGTGTATTCTTTCTTTGTCAGTGACACCTCCCGTGGTTGGTTTTCATTGAAAAAAACAGTACAAGAAAATGAGTTTTCACTTGGCAATCTCTTGTTTAGTCCTTTGCCAACAATAAACAATAGCAATAGCCCTTAGCCTTTAGACTTATATACCGCTTCACAGTGCTTTTACAGCCCTCTTGAAGAGGTTTTACAATCAGCTTATTGCTCCCAAAAATCTGGGTCCTCATTTTACTGACCTGGGAAGAATGGAAAGCTGAGTCAACTGTGAGCTGGTCAGGATCGAACTGCTGGAAGTGGGCAGAGTTATCCTGCAATGCTACATTCTAACCACTGTGACACCAGGGCTCTTGTAAAGTTACAAATACAAGAGGAAAACTTAAAAAAAAACGACTGGCCATATTTTAAGGATTATACCATAAACTCTTGGGGCATCTACTTTGTACGACACATTCTAGTGCAGTGATAGTTTTGAGCACCGAGTGTCGAAATGGGAGCGTGCATATGCCAAAAAGGCACAAAATGCCTAAATCTGCACCAGAAAATGGAAGAATAGCTCCTGACGTGCGCCACCTGGTCTTCCGGCTTTTAACGCACATGTGTGCAGGAAGACCAGCTGACTGTCTGGGTTTTAATGTGCCTGCACGCGCCAGCCATTCTTTCCATGTGCATGCGCACCAGCCAGCTGGTCTTTGCATGTGCATGCATGCTAGAAACCAGAACATCAGGTGGTCAGTGCGCATGTATGTACTGGGGAGCTGCTCTTCTGGTTTCTGGTGCTCCCTTGTGCACGAAGACCAGCCAGCCAGTGCACGCTGGAACCCGAAAGAGCAACAGGTGATGGCTGGTGTGCCCGGAGAGATGGCTCTGTGTGCCACCACTGTTCTAATGCATGAAAAAACAATTCTGCTATTTTTAAAGGTGGACAGTAACACACTACTTTTGTTGTATAGGTAGCACTTGACTTACAACCCTGTGTAAGGGTTAAGTAAGGCGCTTTAAAAAAGTGATTTATGATGGTTCTTCACACAACGACCTTTGCAGGGATCACAATTCATATTTATGATGCTTGTCATGCCCCTGGTAGTGTCGGGGGGAACAGCTGACAGGGAGTGGTGGTGTGGCTCCAGAGGTTGTGGAGGAGGCTGGGGAGGGGCAGAGGCCAGCTGGGCATTCAGAGGAAGAACCAGGCCCATCCCCTCTTCATCCTAGGACACACAGGGAGGAATGGAGAAGGAAACAACTTGGCTTACAAGAGAGGAAGCAGCCATGATCCACCTCATTGGTTGCAGCTGGGGAGAATAGTATATAAGAGAGATGGTTAAAACACAGCATTGCCAGAAATAAAGTGTGTTTTATTTGTGGTTGAAGTTATCTTGGTTAGCGTCCTTCCAACAGACTCTGCCTTGTTATCTCCTTGAATTTGAATTACTTATCCTGGTCCTTGTGGAAATTTCTTCATTGTATGTTTGGTTTTTTATTTCACCTCTATCTGCTCATTAAGTTCAGACATTACTGCTTTCTTTTGAAAACTATTTTTGAGTAAGTTTTATCTCCAGCTGAGAATTACTGAACAGTGGGGCCAAGTTGGAGGCAATAAAGGATATTTATTTATGTTCTGGATTTTGTTAGGTTTATGTTACACTCCGGATCGTCACATTTTGTTTTGTTTTTCTTTTACGTGTTTGCAGCACAGACCATAATAAACATATTCATTCATACTTCCTTATTATAAGGGAGTTAACATTTCTGTAACTTAAACACTCTACATTAGCCACAAGAGTACCGCATGCAATGACTGCCCTGCCCCAAGTTCATTTCGCCAGGTAAATATCCTTCAGAGCATTCTCTCTCTCTCTCTTTTTTGGTGATGTCTCAATTGACATTATGCAGGAGGCTTTTCCCTCATACGTTGTGTGTTTTTGGATTTTCCTTTAAAATCCTAGGTGGGAATATTGCCAGCAAACACCTGCTAACAATAAGGATTTTTAATGATCAAACAAACAAACAAAAAAAGATTCCCAGAGTTTTGTGCAGTTTTAACCAAATCACGAATCCTATAAAAACGTGTGTGTGTGTGTGTGTTCCAGCATAACTGCAACACCTCGAGCAATTTCAACCAAACTTGGTATACAGATGACTCACCCTCTGGAAACAAATACTATGGGGGTAAGATACAGTGGTGGGATTCAAATGTTTTTACTACCGGTTCTGGTGGGCATGGCTCGGTGGACGTGGCAGGGGAAGGATACTGCAAAATCCCCATTCCCTCCCCACCCCACTAACCTGCTTTCCAGCTCTGTTCTCCTGTGCAGGGCAACCAAAGGAGACCCAGCCAATCAGCTGGGACTCAATGGGAGGCAGGGAATAGATGGGGGCAGGGCCAGTCAGAGGTGGGATTTGCCGGTTCTCTGAACGACTCAAAATTTCCGCTACTGGTTCTCCAGAACTGGTCAGAACCTGCTGAATACCACCTCTGCCCCCCTCCCTCCCTCACTCAGAGGGACATTAGGAAGTAATGAGAAAGAGTGGAAAATAATGGAATTATTGTTTACCCTTTCTTTCAATTATATGAGGAATAATACAGAAAAAAATATTTCCACCAAAGTGTAACAAAAGGGAAAACATTTTCCACCAAAGAGGGATAGTCTCCAAGACCACTGCTGGCTAAATGAGAATGAAATTGAAAGAAGGGTGGACATTTCCCCGTTTTTAAAGCAAGTTTTATGCCCTGGGAATTTCAGCTTTCAGAGAGGTTAGGTTATGCCCCAGTGATAAATAAGGAAACTGGGTATTCTCCAGTCTGGAGCTCAGTTCCTTTGCTCTTGCCGTCATCTTAGCTACACACATACACACACACACACATCGGTTACCAAGTGACAACACAGTACGCTAAGGTCAGTTGGACGATTGTTTCCTTTGTGCAAGCTACTGAAAGGGACTCAGGAGAGCAAATTGGGACTGATGTATCTTCCTTTAGTTCACAGGGTGTTTGCATTGGAAGGTAAGATGAGAAGGCAGATCTCTGCCTCCTGGCCATGATCTAGAATAGATCAACAAAACTTTTTTTGGTGTTTGCTTAAACTTTATGCTAAAAGATCTGCAGCAGGCTGGGAAATGGGACAGAGCAGGTTGAAGAACAAAGGAAATCTCTGTACAAGGTAATGTTTGTTTTGTTCAGAAGGCGTACAGTCTTAAGCGCAAATCCTTCCGGATTGACCTTCCCATCATGGGGCTGCAGCCAGCTTTTATCTGTAAAAGCTCTAGTATCCTTAAGCACTTTTGGGCCACCACCCCCCTCCCTCTTGAACATAGGCAGAACGTTTTAAATTTCATGGGGACAGGAGCTTCTTCCAACTGTTTTGAAAGCACCTCAGCATGTCCTGTTCACCTTCTCAGTTCCCTTGTGAGTAGACCTAGAATTGCCAAGTCTCAGTTTCCCACAACATTTTGTTGAGTGACCATTCAAAGTTAACAATGGCATGGAAAAAAGTGGCCCATGACTATTTTTCACACTTACGACCATTTGCACAGGAGCCTCTGTGGTGCAGTGGTGAGAGTGCAGTGCTGCAAGCTACTTCTGCTGACTGCTGGCTGCCTGCAATTTGGCAGTTCAAATCCCACCAGGCTGCCCCACCAGGCTGCAGGTTGACTCAGCCTTCTGTCCTTCTGGGGTGGGTAAAATGGGGACCCAGATTGTTGGGGGCAAGAGGCTGACTCTATAAACCACTTAGAGTGCTATAAAAGCACTGTGAAGCGGTATNCCTTCCTTCCTTCCTTCCTTCCTTCCTTCCTTCCTTCCTTCCTTCCTTCCTTCCTTCCTTCCTTCCTTCCTTCCTTCCTTCCTTCCATGGTGCACAGTGGTTAGAGTGCAATATTGCAGGCTGACTGCCCCACAGACAGGAGTTTGAATCTCACCAGGCTACAGGTTGACTCAGCCATCTGTCCTTCTGAGGTGGGTAAAATGGGGACCCAGATTGTTGGGGGCAAGAGGTTGACTCTGTAAACCACTTAGAGAGGGCTAGAAAGCACTGTGAAACAGTATGTGAGTCTAAGTGCTATTGCTACTGCTATTCCCCATGGTCATGGGATTTGCACACAGATGCTTGACAACTGGTTCATATTTATGACTGTCGTAGTGTCCTGGGGTGATGAGTTTGTATTTGGTATTTTTTTCGGACAAGCAAAATCAATGGGGAAAGCAGAGTCATTTAACCACCAGGTTACTAGCTTAACAACTGCAATGATTCACCTAGCAAGTGTGGCAAGAAAAGTTGTAAAATGCGGCAAAACTCACTTAACAAATTTCTCACTTAGCAACAGAAATTTGGTGCTCAATTGTGGTCATAAGTGGAGGAAGAGAAGAACCAGGGGAGACATGATAGCAGTCTTCCAATATTTGAGGGGCTGCCACAGAGAGTAAGGAGTCAAGCTATTCTCCAAAGCACCCGAAGGCCAGACAAGGAATAACGGATGGAAACTCTAGTTCCTCTCTAAGTTGGACCTTTATTCCCCTTTGAAAGACTGTCACTCTTGTTAGTTGGTATGGAACAGAAGTTGCCCTCAGAAATTGTGGGAGCTTCATAAGTTGAGACCTTCAAGAAGAGATTGGACTGCCATTTGTCAGAAATGGTGTAGGGTCTCCTTCTTGGGTGGGGGGTTGGACTAGATGACCTACAAGGTCACTTCCAATTCTGATTATTTGTTATCTGACTACTTGCTGCTAAAGCTTTCCTGTTTCTTTTGATAGGACTTTCCTTCTCCCTTCTCCGCTTCTCCAGGATTTTTTAGAAAAAGAGAAAAAAAATAGCCATGTCCTTTTAGATATGTGGATATCCACAGGCTGAGCATGGTTTCTATTGGCCCAGTAACTTCCTTCTTGACCTACCATCAATACATTTAAAAACTGCAATGGGTTTGTTTTATGCTATGACAATGGCCAGGATCTAAACAACAACAGGATGGACCAATTAATTATAAACTAGTGTAGCCTGACATACATTCTGTTGTCTCAGCAGGTATGTTCAAGTGAAAATGTAGCTGTTAAGAGTTAAAAATGAACCTAAATAGGTCACCACTCTTGCTGCACCGTTCTGATTTTAGGAAAATTAATAAATGCAGAATAAAAATAAAAATATCAGTTAAAGGGAGTTAGAACTCAGAAGAGCATTTTAGAATGGTGATCGGAGAGTCCTAATTCTCTTTCTGTGAAATACCCACTTCAATTACTTTTCAAACTTGCTTCGGCAAGCAACGATCCCAAGATGCATCTGGAACATGCCTTCGTGTTCAATCAGATCCCTGCCTTTCTCTGGTAGGACGGCTTTTTGTTTCCTCCTTTTCCCCCAGAACTTGTAACGTGACTCATGTGGACTTTAGCCTTTGTGCAAACTGCAAGCAAAGCCAGCAGCACCAGCTGAGTGAGGCCAAGCCAAGAACTGCTGAAGAGGCAAAAAAACAAGACCTGAATTGCTGCCTTAGCTGGCAAAGGGCTCCGGTGTCAGGTTTTACAGGGCTGTTGTTAAAGCCCCTGTCACACTGCACCAACGGATGCCATCCGATTGGATTAACCGCGATGCTTCCATTCTGTACTCACTGCTCCGTTTTGCTTCCTCTCTATCCATCCAGCATCCATCTATTGACGTTTATCCGCTCAGAGTTTTTGAGCTGCTCAAAACTTTTGAGCGGAAAATGTATCCAATGTATCCGTTCTGCATCCGCTAGGCATACGGGGGACATCCGTTCTGCATCCATTACGCATCTGCTATATCCGCTGGCATCCGCTGCGCATCCGCGCAACTCAATCCGTTCGCGGTAAACGGACGCAGGGGAAGCGGAACGGAACGCGCAGTGTTTAGTTGCACGGACGGAGAAAGGATGAAAAGTGGATGCAGCTACGCATCCGCTCTGCATCCTCTACGCATCCGCTCTGCATCCTCTACGCACCGCTCTGCATCCGCTTCATCCGTAGGCTTCCGTTCCGCATCCGCTTTCCATCCGGCCTGCGTCTCCCCCTGTCCGTTCCTTTCCGTTTATCCACTCTGCTTATGCAAATTTTTGCCCCTTTTGAGAGCGGATACACGGATGGAACATTTTTCTCGGCCGCTGTGTCCTTTTTACAAACGTTTTGCATCCGTTGGGCAGTGTGACAGGGCCTTAAGATTCCCACAGAGGAAGAACACCGGAGGATCTGTGCCATCAGAAGACATCTGGCTCTGAAGAATTAAGGAGTCATTCATTCTCCGACTTGGAAGTTTCTTTGGAGGCCTTAGGAAGTAGAAGTTGCCCAGTGAAAAGTTTTGCAAGGACAGAAAAATCTGAAAAGTAGCTGCTTCTAATTTTCCTGATTGCTCTGCCACTGTTGCACCATGCTTCGCGTATTGTGGTCAAACTTGGATTTACTGTATATCTGCATTTCTTTCGGAACTCAGTGTACACAAAGCACTCTACTTTTCCCTACAACAAACTCTGACATAATTGGCTTGAGAAAAGGGAATTGACACCCCCCCCAAAAAAAAATTCTCCTGGATAAGGCTCTGTTGCTGAGGTTGGACTAGAACCCAGGTCTCTCTGCTCATAATCCATCACCTTAGTCACGACATTAACTTGGAAGTCACTGGTGTTAAATTGCACATATAGGTTTGCATAACTAGCCTAGGTTAAAATTGAATTGTTTAGTTTGTGGTATTATATGTTGCTAGATTTTAACCAACATATTAGAGAAGGGATGGCAGAACCACGGGGTGGAGTGAAAAGGGGAATCCACCTAGAATCCCTACATCATGGGTCCTCAAACTTGGCAAATGTGAAGACTTGCAGACTTCAACTTCCTTTGCTGGCTGAGGAATTCCTGGAGTTGAAGTCCACAAGTCTTAAACTTGCCAAGGACCTCTGCCCTACGTAGTCACAAGAAGACTAAGCTCACTCCTCCTGAGTCCCGTTGATTCTTATCTAAATAGGTACTGACAGTTAGTTGAGAAGCTTCCTGTGCACAGGTGTTTAGCAATAAATAGCAAGAAACCAGTTTAATTGAACCTTCAGATATGAACCTGCCCTTCGCGCCTGACACATATTAAGTTATAATATGGTTTATTTGTCTGAGCAAGACATGCTCTGTGAACACAACCACTGTTTTTGATGAACTGCATGTAAGATCTTGTATGCTATGTGAATCTAGATTAGTGTATGTTCATGATGTTGTTGTTGTGCCCTAGTGGTTATAACATACAGTAATTGAACCCTGTTTCAGTACATGTGATCAGATGGTTTTAGAAAATGCATGACTGACCATGATTGAACTGAGTGAGAAAAGCAAGATGAGGGAAGAAGTAGAAAGGTTCAGTTTAGGCCAGAACAATGAAAACAATTGAAAAGAAGCAGGAAAGTTTCACACTAGGAAGTTGTGGCAGTGCAGAAGTTGTGGGCTGTAATTTCCAACTTCCCCTAACTTTGACCATGCTGACAAGAGGTCACAGGTGTTCTATAACATCTGGAGGATTACATTATTGACTATTTATGGCAGGGTTTCCCTCATTTTTTTCTGCTGGTTGGATTGGAAATTGGTAATTCAATTTAAAACCCCAACTTGTATATATATTTCTTTATGCTTTGGTAGAGATTAATTTGTAATGTAGAATAGCTAAAGCTAAACATTTATTTTTTTAAGGATGCACCCTCTAGAATAAGGCCCATAAGNAGGATGGCTGCTTTTAAAAAGATTAGAGTTTTGCAAAAGACAGAGCTACTATTCTATACTCAGCTTGGTGATATACAATTGCATGTCTGGTAGCTTCATGCTGGGCCCAAACTAAAGATCTCTCTTAGATCCGCTTTCCTTTTTTCTTACTTTTTCCTCTTCCTTCAGGTCAGGATCAACAAAATCAAGAGTTCTGATTGTACACAAGTTGTATATATCTGTCTTTTAAAAGCATATTCTTTAGCATGGGTCAGAGTCTCTCCATTTTATTACAAAGATGCACATTTTCAAGCAGGTCTCATTAAAAAAATATTATTCATATTGAAGGTGCAGTTCTGTTGGGGAGATGGGGCTTTTGACTTTCAAGTAGAATGGCTGGGAATACTGGAAGTTGGAGTACCAACTCACAAGGGGGTGCTAATTTTGGAAAATGTTGCTTTATACCAGGGAAACTCACCCTACCCTTACCTAATAATTTCAGTGACACTTCTAATGAATGCAAATAAACAGCCTCAATGCATCAAAGTTGTTATACAGCAAGGGTGCCCAACCCCCAGAGTGCAGATCAGTAGTGGCCCATAGCCTGTTAAGAGGAACCGGGACATTGTCATGCCCGTTGGAATCTGATTCCCAGGGGTAGGTGGAACAGCTGACAGGGAATGGGAATGTGGCTCCGGTGGATGTGGAGGAAACTGGGGAAGGGCACTCTCCGGCTGGGCACTCAGAGGAAGACCCAGGCCCATCCCCTCTTCATCCTAGGGCACTCAGGGAGGAATGGATAAGGGAGCAACATGGGTTACAGGGGAGAAAAAGGCCCTGATTCCCTTCATTAGTTGAAGCTGGGAAAACAGGATAAAGAGGATGTTTGTGCACAGCACCTTGCTGGAACCAAAGCGTGCATTATCTTTGTTTGTCAAGTCTTATCTTGGTTCTGGTGTCCTCCCAACTGTATGTTTCATTATCCTTTCAGTTCTGCAATTCCTTTTCCTGCCTTGTCTTATTAATTGCTGCAGCGTGAGTTTGTGTTGCTTTTTATTTATAATTTATATGTACTTTGGCTTCAGACTGAATTTTTTCCCTTTAAACAACTGTTCTTGGGAGTGTTTTTCCTCCAGCCAATGATAACTGGACATTGGGGGCCACGTTGGAGGTATTAAAGGGACTTTTCCTACTTTTGTGACTTTGTTGCTTTTGTGCCACGCCCCTTTGGGTCATCAGTCATGAAAGTGGCAGGCGAGCAAACAAAGCTGCATTGGCACATGCACCAGGATCTAAGCTGCGTGCAAAATCATCCCCCTCCCCATCGATGGAAATGTTGTCTTCCATGAAACTGGCCCCTGGTGCCAGAATGATTGGTGATGGATGCTTTACAGTATCAAGTTAAAACTATAATCAGGCTTCATCCACAAAGCCGCAGTACCCCCTGCTGGTAAAATAGAAAAAGAGCCAGGTAAGCTCCAAGGATGTTGTCTTAACTTTCGGTTCCGATGAATTAACAGTGGACTTGCCCTGAGAAAGAAGCACCATTGTGATAATTCTGGTAATTAACCAGATGCCTGGAAGTGATCTCTGTGAGATCTCCTTCCTGCTTTCTTCCAGAGCACAACTTGCACCCATTTGGAGGAGGTCACCTTGCTAATCTATTCCTGGAAAAAAAATTCTCACCAGCTACCCTGGCATCTTCCTGGTAGCACTGCAATGTAGATAGTAAATCAATATATTGGACAGGTGTAATCTATTCACTGATTTCACTTACCTCGAGGCCCCAAGCTCAATTTATCCTACTTTTGATCTGTTATGCTCGGCCCTAACTCCCTAGAGAAGCCTGTCATGTGGGGAAAGGTGGAAGAAAGGACGGCCAGCAACAAGGTGGAAGGAACTCGGTTTCAGTGGCGATGGGGACACCATTGAAAGACCTGAAAGACCATGTTAAGATTATCATGGAGAAATCTGCATGTGGTTGCTAGGAATTGACAACTTGATGGTACGTAATCAATCAACCAATCAATCAATCACTTGGACCTCCAGTATTGTCCAGGGGGATGAAAACCAGTCCTGGGTTTGTAGAGAAACCACACAGAGCAATTTCTCAATGAACAATGGGGCTCAGAAAACATGCAAAGTCAGGCCTGCTTTGATATAAATGATAAGACCATTGTTCACCATGATATGCCATGGCTGGATGCTCAATTGGAAGAAAAAAAATTGGAAAGGATGGGAGGAAACCATTTCCACTGCTAAGGAAACCAAGCCCTCAGATGGATTAACCTCATCCATGCCCCTGGATAGGGTGGCTGAGCTGTCACATACCCATCACTGTTCTGGACGAGAAATAAGCTTTGCATTTTTCTGTGCTTTTATGAAAATGTGTGCTTTGTTTGCTGCTCTACACTCCAGAGTAGAAAAGACAGTGCTAGAAAATAAACTAAAAGACCCCATCGCTCTACTTTTCATTTCCAGAACTGGAATGAGGAGACAGAAATGTCTCTGCATATCGCAAACCCAATTTAAAATCTTCCAAGTCCTCTCTAAAATTACCAGGATTATCCTATGTGTCTTTTGGTTAACTTGCATATAAGCTATTGATGACTAAAAGATACTAAAGCCAACCAGGATAATGGCATTAAAAGTTGGGCATGGGCTGAAGGCAGCTGGGTTGTTCCCTCTTCTTGGGCACCTTAGTTTCTAAGGTTAATTTACCTCACGTGGTTGCTGGATTTCTCCCAAAATGGCAAGAGCTGAATTCATATCTTGACCCTTTGTTGGAGCTTGTAAACCAACTCGGCTGTAAACCCCAATTGATAAATAATGGCTAGCTTCACACAACAGCAAAAGCAAAACAATTAACCACTACACAAATATTACTGAAAACAGGAGAAAATTAATTAAGGCTGCCTTATTTTAGTGAAGGTGCTGGTGGTGTCCTGTGGAAAGTCTCCATACCTCAAAAAGACCAAATTTATAGGCTGCTTATCTCACTATCCAAACCAATTGCAATGCTCTTTGCAAACATGACCTCCCTATCTTCCCTATAGAAATCACCAGCCTTTAAAATTTCAGGCCTGTAGTCTTCTACCACACGGCAAAAGAGATTTATATCTAAAATATGGAAGCAAGGTTCTCAACTAAATTATAGAAACTATTAATGATAGAACTAAATCATAGAAGGGAACTTGACTAAATGTTGGGTTGCTTTCCTTTTAAGAACCTTTAGGCCTGGTCAATTTCCATCTTTTATCTCAGCCATAATTTTGGCCCGAATCTCCAGCCTTCCCAACAAAAAGTACAGCCACAGCCTTTTGCATCAATCCTCAGCTCTCTGTATTTAGGCCTAAGGATTGTCATTTTTTGTTTTTTTTCCCTTTGTGGAGGTTTGACAATTCTAGGTGAGCCCTGAAGGGGTCATTCCTCAGCTTAAGAAGGTGGGGAAACCCACCTGCCAACAATGGCCTTATTTCTCGGCTGCAACACAGTGGAGTGTGTTAGTTTTATATCCAAGCCTTTTGTCTAGCAACTCCCCTCTTCTTCTCACAACAATCCTGACAAGTAGGTTAGGCTGAGAAAAAGGTAAGAGATAAACCCAACGTGACTTAGCACTTTCTCAGTTTTAAATGGTGTTCAAGTCTGGTCCATGCTGTACCTTTCAGTTTTTAGATGTATTAAAGAAACAGCCAAATTTGAAATCCACTTTTGTCCACCAGCAAATTTCTGCTTTTCTTCTTTCCCGGCCCCACCTTCAGCTTCAGCCACTGGATTCAGGACGGCTTCTTCAGAGAATCACAACCAGTTCCAAAAAATTCTCCTTCAATAAAATGGTCTAAAAATCCCTCCGGAATTTATGACCAAGAGAACTCCCCAAGCTTTGACAGCCCTCAAATCTGTATCTTCTGAAGCCTTCACTGTGACCAATTATTAATGTAGAATTTTCTGATATACCCTACTCCAGCAGCTTCCATGTAATGATCCTGAGATGGCTCAATTTATCAGTTTTTTTTAAAAAAATGAATCCAGTGCTTAGAGTGACCGATGGCCATTCCAAAATGATCCTTTCATTGTTACCATTCTTTCCCTGCTATGTCCACTCCAAGAACCTGATGTTTTTGTTGGGAGGGTCTTAGGACAACTTGGCGCGGCCAACTAGCTTAAGGACAATCCACATTTCTTCGATATTATTTCCACTTTTTGTCAATGGAAATAATGTCAAAGAAATGGCGGCAGGTAATATTTATCACATTGAGTTATCCCACGTGGAATTGTCCTGCGGTGAGTTTGGCTGCAGCAAGATGCCCATGCCAGATTGGCTGAGACAAGATGGCTGCAGTGAATTGGCTGCAGAGAGATGGCTGTGGCGAGCTGTCCCATTCCTCCTTGTGGGTTTAGAGATACATTCCTGAGTATGTATGGAATTTGGCCTCAATTTACACAGCATGAATATAACGCCCAAGAAGTGAATCTAGAAATCCTCAAGAACATTTAACAAATAACAGAGTTGGAAGGGACTTTGGAGGTCTTCTAGACCAACCCTCTTCTTAGGCAGGAAACCCTACACCACTTCAGACAAATGGTTAAGCAACATCTTTTTAAAAACCTTCAGTGTTGGAGCATTCACAACTTCTGGCGGCAAGTTGTTCCACTGATTAATTGTTCTGTCAGGAAATTTCTCCTTAGTTCTAGGTTGCTTCTTTCCTTGATTTGTTTCCATCCGTTGCTTCTTGTCCTGCCTTCTGATGGTTTAGAGAATAGCTTGACTCCCTCTTCTTTGGGGCAGCCCCTGAGAGATTGGAAGACTGCTATCATGTCTTCCCTAGTTCTTCTTTAATCAGACTATAGACACAACCAGTTTAGTTGAAGTTCTTCTAAAGAATGATGAAGAAATTATGTGGGGGGAGGTAGAAAAACTGTTATTTGGTTGCATTCATGCTGCACTTTCAAGTTCTCAACCATGAGGAGCCACTTTCTTAGTTCAAGGTTCGTATTCTGTCATCACAAATTCTTGTATTCTGCCTGCAAAACAACCCCAACCTCACTTTCAGTATTGAGTATTTATTCAGCAAATCTTCCCAATCATCAGGCTTGTGTACATACAAACTCAATACAGAAGCCTGATGATGGCAGATGAGATTCTGCTGAAATGTTGCTACAACTTTAAAAGCACTACAATAACGTGGGATAATACCCGAAGGAAGCTGAACAGCGTGCCGCCATCAACATCACACAAGCACATATATGTGGATATATATAATATTTATATGTTTTTAAGCTTTCGCGGTACTTACATGTGTGCTGTTTCAGCTTCCCTCGGGTATTTCCACGTCATTGTAGTGCTGTTAAAGTTGTAGCAACGTTTCAGCAGAATCCCAATCGCCATCATCAAGGCTTCTGTACTGAGTTTGTATTGGGTCAGGGTCACAACAGCCATTGGTTTTAAATTTGAGGCTAGCCTATTTAATGTGGCAGTATGTTTTTTTTTCCTACATCCCGATTGTTGGGAGTCTTGGTCTGTGTTTATGCCTTGGAGTTTGTTTGATTGGTGTTTTCTTCTGTCTGTTTTGTGGTTTGATTGGCTGGCAACACTGTGTTCCTAATTTTGAAGGCTTTCAGTGATGTTTGTGACCTGTGGTTTAATGTGTTGGACTAGCGAGGAGGTGTGGTCCATCTATAGATCTACATGTGGAACAAGAAGATCTGCTTGTATTTCGACGTGGTTTCACTATTCACTCAAGTCCCTGATAAAAGAAACTCTTGGAAATCACTCAAAAAAAATACCAACCAGCTAAACACTCATGGAACTGACAGAACACTGCTTAACCACACACTAATTTCATATACAAAGGACCAAAGATACAAAGGCAAATTGAAGGAGCCCTATGGGATCAACCACTGTCACCCGTCATTGCAAACCTGTTCCAATAGGAAGAATTTGAATCCAGAGCCTGGCTAATCGACCCACAAGCCAAATATGGCCTAAGATCATCGAAGAACATTTGTGATTTGCCCCAATGGAAAAGAAAACCGTAAACATTTCCTAACACACCTAAACGCACACAGACCCAAAAATCAAGTTCACCATGAAACGGAAATAAACAAAGCAACTACATTCTAAATGTACTAATCTACAAAAGAACAGATGGCACAGCTGGGACACACCGTATACCAGAAGAAAACACACACCAACTGCTAACCTAACGCCCAATCCACGCACCAACCCAGCACAGTAAAATTCCCCGTGCCAAAAACACTAATTCCAGAAACCCAAACGCCTGCCAGACAAGACACATAATAAACGACTGAACTATGCACCCTGACTAAAGTATTGACAGCCACGCTTCCACAAAAACAAAATCAACCAAAAGCTTGATCCAAAAAAACACACCAAGACATAACAGAGACCTAGAAGACTACAAACAGACCTATGGAACAGCTGTCTTGCCTACATAAGAGGTACTACAGACAAAATCAGTAAGAAATACTACGCAGAACATCACAGTCAAGACTGCCTCAAAACAGACAAAAAATAGCAGCCATCCTTAAAAACCCCAAAGACAAAATACCTGGAAAACAAGGATATACGAGTTTCCCTGTACATCATGCCGGCCACATTACATTGGACAGACCCACAGAAGATAAGTAGCCCGCCTAGAAATGAACACAAAAATGCAGTAAAAAAGCTGGAACACTACCTCCTCACTAGTGCCAACACATGAAAACCACAGGTCCACAACATCAACTTCATGGCACCTAAAACTCTAGCCAACTTATAGAAAACCCCAGCCACGAGAATCATCAGAGAAGCCATAGAGATTGGAAAAAAGACCTGAAAGATGATAGAAGAAGAGATGATTCCAGCAGACTGTCAATCATTTGGAAGCCTGCACGTCTCAAATAGAAAGACTCCACACCACAGCCAGGCAAAACCTGGCACAAAACAGACTCCACCCGATTACCCTCCACTCCAAACACACCCCAACCACGGCACCCAGATGAAATCTAGGCTTCTAATAGATAATAGCCATCCTTTCACACGAAGCCAAGCTGCACTGAAAGCATCCAACACAGGAACAGAGTGTTGCCAGCCAATCAAAGCACAAAACAGACAGACAGAAACCAGAAACGACCAATCAAACTCCAGTCCAAATAAACACAGACCAAGACTGCCCAACCAATCAGATTAGAAAAAAACATCCTGCACAATAATAGGGCTAGCCTCAAATTTAAAACCAACCGGCGTGAGACCCTGACCAAATACAAACTCAATACAGAAGCCTGATGATGGCAGATGCACAGATTCTGCTGAAACGTGCTACAACTTTAACAGCACTACAATGACGTGGGATAATACCCGAGGGAAGCTGAACAGCACATATATATGTATATATGTATATATGTATATGTATATATATATCTTGACTCCCGAACAAGCAGATGAGACATTTTAGACTTTTTCCTGTTGACCTGGAAAAGTTAGGAATACCAAGGGTCTTAACTCTGAACTATTGCTCAAGCACTCTCAAAAATGACACCGGAGCCAAACAACTGTCATTTAATTTTTAAGGTTTTTTTTTTCTTCTTTAAAGATGACTTTCCAATTTACATTAAGACAGTTCTAACAAAGTCATTCCTTTTTTCACAAAAAAAAGAGAGAGAAAGAAATTATATTAAATAATTTCCGCCAATAAATAACATTTGTCACCATTCTTCTTTAAACATAGCTAAAAAGAGAGCAAGAAAGGAGGCAGTCTCTAGGCAATGGGCAAACATCACTTCAGAACCAGGAATCCCAGTCCTTGCCACACAGTCCCAGGATTTGTGATTGTTTGGGATGAGAAAAACCGGCAAGGCGCTTCCTGTGAAGCAGTGGATTAACTAAATCAGGGAGAGGTGAGCAGGCTGCCACCCCATAGCAGACGCTTGTAGGGGGTGAAAGCACCTTTGTTCCTGAAGTTTGGAAGACCCATTGTGGACTCCCCTCCTTAGTACATGCACCTTGCTTTTTATCATGCAAGATAAAAATTAAAATTAAAAAACAGAGCTGCTGCTAGGCAGCCAAATGGGCAAAGGGGTCGCGGGATGGGGGGCAGTGTGCACAGCCTCTGATTCTCTGGAATCCCCTGGGCTGGAGGGATGTTTTTCTTAGCTTCTCATCATTTCAAAATTGATTTTGCTGCTTGTGTTGCTCAAGATTTAGATCAAGATTGTCACTGGAATTAGGAGAGGGGAAAAAAAAAAGATACACACACATACACTCGCTTTTGCAACAGAGATTAGACAGAAGAACGGGTGGACAAAGAAACAGAAGTGATTCACAGATTCAAGATAAATTAATAACTGGTTTGTTTGTTTGGTTGGTTGGGTGTTTTTTTTCCAGAAAGTGAGTTTGGGCAGGCAGCCCAAGTGCAATTCCCCATTGTTCACCTGTGTTGGGAAATAAGATTATGTGATAGGAAAGGATCCCAATCCAACAATTCTCTAAATAGAACATTCCACATTTCATCGCTCAAAGTAGAGAAGAGCTATGTGCTAATCTGGCATGTAATCTGATGTAACATGACTTTATTTTTGGGGGGGGACACACCCCAGATTGTCACTTTTTTTAACCAGAAATCTCTTCCAGGGTGTTGCACTCTCCCTCCAGAAAACAGAAACCTACCAAGTCCTCCCCTTTTTGCCCCCAGAAGCAAATCTGCCTGTCAGCAATACATGTTCCCTTCCAGAGTTTTGAGAGGAGCTGATGTTTAACTTTTGTCAGCTTCAAAATTTGGGTCAAGAGATCAGGAAGTAGCCAGTTGCCCTAAAACGTAAGAAGCTGTTGGTCCAGCAACATGCCATGCCAGGGAAGGACCGCTGCAGGTGGCCCTCTCTTTCGCAGGTGATAAGGGAAAACAGGGGCAAGAGACATCTTGAGAATGGAGTGCTGAATACTGAAAAAAGGTTTCAATCACTGCCTTTTCTGACCACTTGCTAAAATGGCGGGAGAAACAGGAGAAAGAAAGGGAAGGTTGACCACTGTCCAGGACTTTGTCTCTTTCCCACTCAAGCTCTCGTCTCTTGCTGCATGCACCCTTGTTTTCACAGTATTAGGAATTTTAACACACTATCAATGGGAAAAGACAAAGCTGACAGGCAGCATGCAATCACATGTATGCTGTCTAACTTGAGCCAGGGTGGAGAAATGAGGGCCACTTTGTGACCCCCAGAATCCTGAGCCAGCCATGCTCAGATGACCGTCTACAAGGCCATGGTTCCCTACCTCTGAACTAGAGTGTCCGAAAACCAAAATCCTTTTGCCCTAAATCATCCTGTTTTGCCACACTGTCACCACCAAACACAATGCCAAATTTCAAGGAGTCTAAAGTAGCCTTTCTTTCATATCTTGAAGGTGAAAGGAGAAGGGTAATAGCTCTAGCTCTGGGGTCCCCAAATTTGGCAACTTTAAGACTTGTGGACTTCAATTCCCAGAATTCTGGGAGTTGAAATCCACAAGTCTTAAAGTTGCCAAGTTTGGAGACCTCCGCTCTAGCTGGTGGAAATTAAGGCCCCTCCTGCCTCAAGCCTACCCCTCCCTTGGACAGCCATCCTTATTAGACCCTGAGTCTTCAAACTTAACAGCTTTAAGATGTGTGGACTTCAACTCCCAGAATTCCTCCTCCAGTCATGTAAGCTCAGGAATTCTGAGAGTTTAAGTCCACGAGTCTTAAACTTGCCAAGTTTGGAAACTCTTGCATTAGACTCTCTTTCTTAACAGAATTGGGGGAAGCGGGGAGGTCAGTAGATGCAGCACCTTAAACCAATTGGGCAAAATACTGCAAGCAGCTTTATTAGCTTTAACTTCATAAAACAGAGGAGGGAAAGGAAGCTTGGGGGGGCGGGGAGAGAAATAGAGCAGTACTTAGCCATCAAAAGTACAGAAATTTAGGACTGAAATGTTTTTACCATTTCCTAAATCGGTAGCCTGTGTTCTCTAGTAAGCACAAATAAAAAAAAAAAAAGGGGGGGGGGNTAGTAAGCACAAATAAAAAAAAAAAAAAGGGGGGGGGACATAGACACGGTTGCCAAGAATTATAATCTCTCCAAGATGAGAGAACAAAGTTGGCACCACATTTCAGACACTAAGTTTTTTTTTTAAAGACCAGCTTTATTTTTATAAACATTATTACTGTTGCACGAGCAAGATCCAAATGTATGTGGTTCAGGCTGCCGTAGTCTAAATCAGGGGTCTCCAACCTTGGCCATTTTAAGCCTGGAGGACTTCAACTCCCAGAATTCCCTAGCCAGCAAAGCTGGCTGAGGAACTCTGGAAGTTGAAGTCCACAAGTCTTAGCCAAGGTTGGAGACCCCTGCTCTAAATGGTGCCTTTTGACACTGATTCCTTGGATAGATAGATAGAAAGATTTGCATCCATATGGCTGAAATTAGCAAATGAAGAGTGCCCCTCCCATCCGTAGGAGGCTCACCATTTGAATCTTATCCCATGCTGGAAAAAAGAAAAAGAAACAGCTGGATGGAAACACACAATGGACGCCCATGGCAGAGACTGAACCAAGCCACCCAAGATTTATGCAATTAAATGAAGCCCTTTTTGAGTGGCCTGCAAAAATCGGTACCTTTTGGGTTAGAAGTATTCCTACTAGCGGTAAAGGGTTGATCTAGTTCATGAAGGAAGGAATTCCGAGCAGCCAGTCTATAAAAATGAGATGCCATGGTTAACCTAAGCAAAAGCTGTGTGAGGCCAAAGTGGACGTGAAGCTCTCCGCCTATAAGAGGATTGGTCACACGATTTAGGAGGAGGTTTGTGGGAAAAGGACAGTGTTGAAAATACAAACCACCCTCAACTGCATCTGTTCTTTAAAAATGCAGGAAAAAACCCCAAAGGTCTTGATTTCTCAAGATGAAGGTTTAGGAAACGGGCAGAGCTTATGGCTGTAACGTGGAGCCCATCACAGAGCAAATAAGAGGTATATATATATTTTAAAAGGATAGATCTATGGTGGCTGATTGTACCATTGGTTTAAGCCACGAATATTAAGAAGAGTTGCCTGAGGAATGCTGACTCCAAAACGTATTGCAAAAGAGCCAGAAGGGAGCAAGAGGTAACTGGGTGCTGTCAATGCTTCCTCCCCTCTATCTATTTTTCCCCCTTTTCTCACTGAATGATCAAAGCTGCAGTTTTACAAAAGAAACCACGACCAAGGCTTGGTTTACTACTCCAATAGACCAAGCTAAGAATATACTTAACAAACGATTTCATTTCCAAAATAAAACTTCAATGGTTTAGTTGTTGCTCTTTGGCACATTATAACACAAAGCTTCCGATTCTGTTCCAAATTTAAAAACTGTTTACGCTGCTCTTCCTGCAGAGGTTTTTCTAACAGATGCCTTTAGCTATACATTCTTAACAGAATTTTCATCCCTCTTTTTTTTTTCTCCCTTGCCAATACCACCCCACGTTCATTGTGGGGAAATTTGTATTTCTTCCCTTGTAAGATAAGGAGGCCTTCGCTACCATTCATAGATCCTTCAGGGGCAAGGAGAAAGCATTTCCCACCCCACGTGCTTGTTGGGGTTTTGGAACTCTTTACAAAGAAGAGGGTTGAGATATTCCATTAACTAAATATACAGCTGGAGAAATGTGAGAAATGAAATAGATACTTGAGCAAAGGGAAATCCAGAAACTCAGAGCCAAATGCACAATTTGTCAGTACCTGCCACAGCCATGAGTTTCCTATATAGCAAGATGTCCCAAAATACAGATGTGCATCAGAGATATGAACCCTAAAAGAATTCTAGATCTAGGTAGGTATAGGTGTCTATAGTAAAGTTAACAGAACAGCTTGCTTGCAAACTTTTTATTTCATAACTGGGGTAGCCCTTATTAGGGGAATAAAAAGGAAGCAGTGTTGCTACCAGAGGCCTAACGTCCTATTTGAAAAAGATGCACGATTGAGCAGACGATGGAAGGATGTTGATTGATATTAACATTCAGCCTACACATGTTGTGCAAATTCTGATTTCACATCAATGATCGTTTTGTGGGGGCTGGAGAATCATACTTTCACCCTTGAAATTACTGAGCAGCATTTTAGATTCAAGCAGAGAGCAATCTGTCAGTTATATACAGGAAAAAGAAAGAAGAAAGAAAGAAAGAAAGAAAGAAAGAAAGAAAGAAAGAAAGAAAGAAAGAAAGAAAGAAAGAAAGAAAGAAAGAAAGAAAGAAAGAAAGAAAGAAAGAAAGAAAGCTAGCTAGCTAGCTTCTGGTGCTTTTTGCTCCTTCAGCCCAACGATGATTCCTCAGCCAGTATCCCTGCACAGGCTGTTGGAATATCCCACCTGTCTATAATGCACAGGCATATACTTGGTACATCTGGACAAGAGGAGAAATGCTTGGTTGTGAATTCAGAACTTTACACAAGTTCTTCTCTCTAAATGTCACAGAGTTCATTCATTCATGCTGAATCTGCAAAGCAGGAGGCCCTCATGTAGACAAGGCAGATTATATATTGTGCTGGATATATTATCGTGGAGCCACTGTAGTGCAGCTTGTGGGATGTGTTGGAGGTGGTAAGAAGGGCCGTTTCCCTTCTCAATTTACATTAAGATAGTGACTGCTAAACAATCTCACGAGGCTGTTTGTGGATCAGAGAAACCATATTATAATCCCTTCGGTGTGATGTGGATGCAAGTCAAATGGGGCCTAAACGTATAGAAAATAGTAGCAGCCCAGCTGGATTAGCTCCCAAGAGTCATGCTTTCGGATGAATGGAGATCCCTGAATCACATTCCTCAACACCGACCTAATCATGGTTTATTCCAAGAAATTTTCTCTAGTGAAATTGGGATTTCTGAAGGAAAAGCAACGGGTACGTTTGAAGAGATGGGGGAAGAAAAGGGAGGAATGGAACAACACGACACAGCCAACTCGCCACGGGACAAGAGTTACATTAATATCAGTTGAATAGAATTATTAAAGAAAGGATGCCAAAGAAGATTTGTGACAAAAATTATTTAAAAAAAAAGATTTTAAATAATTGAATTGTTGAATTGTCCTGTGGCAAATTGGCCATGGAAGTTGTTGTAGACCCGGGAAAGGGAAGATTCCCATGACAAATATCTAGCAATTTGTTCTGTACTGGTTTTCTGTATTTACCTCTGAATTTGCCTCTGATGCAGGGTTCCACAGAGGAAAAGGTTTACCAATTGCCCTAAGCAGCATGCCTTTTAATGGAAGTCAAGTGCTGGACCATCAGATGTGGTGAGAAACAGAAGGAGAATTAAAAAAAAAAAGAACAACAAATGTAGGAAGGAAAATGTGTCCAAATGGAAGATGCCACTTTAAAAAAAAAATGCTAACTTAAAATGGTTCCAATAAATCAGATACAATAGTTGGCTGCTTTGGCTTCCCTTCCCTCACACCCTCACCAACGCAGGATCCTTCCCTCTTGGCAGGGATACCTATCTGTACAGAACACTTTATATATATATGTACTAGTTTTTAGACCCATCCTAAATAAAACAAAAAAAAAAGATGACTTTATATATTGAACATAAAATTTAAAAAACTTACAAAATGGTCACCTCTCTTACAGAATGGATGCAAACTGGATTATGGATGTGCCTCCAGGCTAAGTTGATTTCTCCCTCCCGCTCCCTCCCCAACCCCCTTTCATAATAAATAAATAGAATTCATTAAGTTTTGGATGCTTTAGTGATATGGAACTGTTACTGGGCTTTCTTCCCTGTCCCATTCTTGTCCGCAGAGTTTGTTGAGGTTAAATTCACTGGACCGTCAGGATGCTTGGAATCCTTGCGGGGAGGCATGCGCTCATTGACGCGATCCAGGCCTCTGGCTTCTTCGAAGCTGCGGATCTTGTGTTGCGGCGAAAATCCACGGATGGCTACAGGGAGGGAAAAGAGGCAATTGGAGGCATTTGCGAAGTAGATCACTGACTTGTAAACACTTACTCCTCTGCTGTCGAGCAGAAGTTGTGTGCGTAGAGCATGCGTCTGACTTCTTCATTTACTGCACTACCATGTTTCTGGCAGTCCAGAAGCCATGTGAGATAATCCCCCATATGTATGTATGTATGTATGTGTATATGTATATATATATATATATGTGCTGTTTAGCTTCCTTCGGGTATTATCCCACGTCATTGTAGTTCTGTTAAAGTTGTAGGCACAACGTTTCAGCAGAATCTCATCTGCCATCCTCAGGCTTCTGTATTTGAAGTGTAGCTTCACAAGGTTCTCTGTTTCAAATTTTGAGGCGTTGCTACAACTTTAACAGAACTCAAGCTCAAAATTTGAAACCAGGAACTGTGAGACACACTTCCATACAGAAGCTGAGGATGGGCAGATGAAGATTCTGCTGGAAACCGCTTGTACAACCTTTTTAACAGAACTACACATGCAGCTACAAACTTCTAACAGAACTACAATGACGTGGGATAATACCCGAAAGGAAGCTAAACAGCACACATATGATCTTTGGTTATTCGGTTTCTCCCGCGTAGAATTGGAAGTATCTAGGCAACGTTTCGATGAAGTCTCATTCATCATCTCTCGGCTGTTTCTCAGCTCTGTGCATTTCATCGAGAAATTGAGCTTGCAGCTGCTTCCTTTCCTTTTAACTGCCTAGTGGGGCCTGTGAACTTGATGTGGTGGCGGTTCTGGCTGTGTTCTGATTGGCTGCGGGGTGTTTTCTGCTTAGGTGGGGCCTCGGCTGACTGCTCAGGTTAGTCTTAGTTCGGCTGGGGGATTTGCAGCGGTGGCAGCTGTGATCTTGGTTGTTGGCTTCGTTTCGTGGTCGAAGCCAAACAACGAAGGCCAAACAACAAGCATCACAGCCTCAACCAGCTCAAATCCCCCAGCAAACTAAGATTAACCTGAGCACAGCGCAGGCCCCCACCTAAGCAGAGACCACACCCCCCCAATCAGAAACAGCCAACCACCCCTACCATCAGAACACAGCCAAACCCCCACCCAATCAAGTCACAGCCCCCACTCGCAGTTAAAAGAAGAAGCAGCTGCAACGCTCACATTACTCCTGAGAAGAGCACAAGAAGCTGAAAAACAAGCATGAAGATGATGAATGAGACTTCATCGAAACGTTGCTAGCATACTTCAATTCTACGCGGGAAAACCCGAATAACCAAAGATCCACACAACTCCACCCAACCATACCCCCACAGTACAACCGCGCAAAAACCTCAGAAAACCAAATATATATATATACTATTATATAATATATAATATATATATATATATATATATAATTGTGTTCGTGTGTGTGGTGTGTGTGTGTGTGTGTGTGTGTGTGTGTGTGTGTGTGTGGTGTGTGTGTTTTAAGTTTTCGCGGCGTACTTTACATGTCGTGCTGTTCAAGCTTCCTTCGGCGTATTATCTCACGTCAATTGTTAGTTGTGCTTTTAAAGTTTGTAGCAATGGTTTTTTCAGCACGAATCCCATCTGCCATCAATCAGCTTCTCTGTACACTGAGTTCAGCGGTATGCCTGACCCACATACGGAACTCGAATACACAGAAGCCTGATGATGGCAGATGAGAATTCTGCTAACGTTGCTACAACTTTAAAAGCACTACAATGATGTGGGATAATACCCGAAGGAAGCTGAACAGCACACATACACACACACACACACACACATACATACGCATATGCATATACATATACATAATAAAAGATTTATTATTTCTGGTTGCAATAGGCAATGTTTCCACATTTTGGCTTCCAATAGCAATAGCACTTATATTCTGCTTCATATTGCTTTACAACCTTCTCTGAGTGGTTTACACAGTTAGAATCAACTGACTTTTTGTCATCTTTAATGCTTCAAAAATCTGTAGGTTATGATCAAGGGGCAAAATGACTAAGAAAAAAAATACATAAGTGTATTTCAATAGATTCCACTCCAACTGCTTTCATCTCTTTTTTTTTTTTAAATGTTTGTCTGTAGCCTAAATATTTTTTACGCAAAAACTGTTAATGAAGGCAACCCCCCCCCTTTAATAAAACTTCAAACCTAATCTGGAAAAAACAAATTAGGAAGTCAGACAGATGCTCAGCAATGGTGCAGTGAAAGTAACAGCATTCTTTTCAAAGCTGGGAAACAAAATCAAAATCACTGAGTGCTAAATCAAAAGTCATAGTCTTCAGCACAGCAGAACACTACACACGCACACAAATATACACACAGATTTTAAAAAAAAACACAAAAAAAAACACAAAAAAACCACACCACAAAAAGGGGAAAATGAACCAATCTTTGAATGAAAAAGTCTTGCATGACCATGAATTGGATGCAGAGAAAAGCCTCTGGTATGTTTTTGGTCAAAACCTCTTCGCCCACTTGGCACAGCCTTACATTTTCTATCAAACCCAGGGCTGAGCATAAAATCTTCTTTTGCTGGTAGTGTGAGAAACAACAAAGAACTAGCTAGGTACTCAATGAGCTCTTTTGCTGCAAAGTTTGTAACCTGATTTTTGCCATGCATTGAAAATGACACAGCAATGCAATTTTGATGGATTCAGTATTTCTGTTAAAAAAGCTTGTCCAATGGCAATACTTAGGAGAGCAGCAAGGACCAGGTTCTCTAGATTTCTTCTAAAACTCTGCTTACTTCCTTAAGGGTCTTCTGAATAGAACCAGTTTGGCAAGAAGAGAAACAGCAAATACATTCAGTGGCCTCACTGTATCAAGCTGGCTCAAGAGAGATGAATTAGATGACCCAAATTTTGAAGCACACATGTAGCATCGACGAAACACGGGCTTAAATGCCCACAGATCTGAGACTCAATTCTGGCATTTCCTGTGTAAATACTATGGAACTATATACCTGGAGATTGGTAACTCATTGTCAGTTTGAGGAGATAATGCAAGGCCAAATAAATGTTCTCTTTCAGTTTTAGGTGGGTGCACTCTAATGACTATGTCACTCTCCTGGTCATCTGAAGAAATAAGAACAACAGAATTCGAAACAGAGTTGGAAGGGACCTTGTAGGTGATTTAGTCCAACCCCCTGCCCAAGCAGGAGACCCTACACTATTTCCAACTGATGGCACATGAAAGCTTCCAGTGATGAAGCACCTACAACTTCTAAAGGCAACTTCTGTTTCATTGGTTGACTGGTCTCACTGCCAGAAAATTCCTCCTTATTTCCGGGTTGAATCTTTCCTTGTTCAGTTTCCATCCATTGTTCCTTGCCTGGGCTTTGGGTACTTTGGAAAATAGCTTAACTCCTTCCCCTCTGTGACAGTCCTTCAAATATTGGAAGACTGCTATCCTGTCTCCCCTGGTCCTTCTCTTCCCTAGACTAGCCATGCCCAGTTCCTGCAACCATTCTTCGTATGTTTTAGCCTCCAGTCCCCTAATGCTGGAGCACTTTGAAAATCAGGAAAGATCGTTTTAGAAGGGTGTGTGTGTGTGTGTTTCACATTTTGCAATTGGCAGCAGGAAGCCTTGGAGAAGCAAACCAATCCCACCTCTACGCACAAGATCTTGAAAAACAGTATTTTTGACGGGTAAATAATCAGAATTTAGGAGCTACTTGAAAAAGGTATAAAACTTCTCAAGGCTTTACTGAGAAAAAACCCTAAGGTGTTACAAATGGGCTGCCCTGAGTAATATGCAGTCCACGGGGTCTTTGTAGATGTGCGCTCCTATACTTTACGTTAGAAGCCATCCCGAGGTGGCTCATAAAAACTGAGATTTTATGCTGCTGCTATTCCAGCTGGTGAATTACATATCCTTAGCACTGGCCTATCCCTTTCCCAATGCAGCACTGCTGTCCTCTGAGAAGCCCACAGAAAGCCCTAAGATCAGTACAGGTAGTCTTCAAATATAATAGTGCATTTAGTGACCGTTCAAAGTTACAACAGCACTGGAAGAAACATGTCCATTTTTAACACATATGACAGTTGGAGCATCCCCGCATGGGCATGGGGATCAAAATCCAGAGGCTTGGCAACCGGGGCATATTCATGATGGTTGCAGTGCCCCAGAGTCACATGATCAACTTTTGTGCCCTTCTGACAAGCAAAATCAGGGGGGAATTAACTTAATAACTGTGAAAAAGAAAAGTTGGGGCAAAACTCCATTCGTAAATGTCCCACTTAGCAACGTCAATTTTGGCCTCCATTGTGACAGTCAGTCAAGGCCTACCTATACAGAATAGCTTTCCATGGGGCTGCACAGGCTTGCTCTGAATAAAATGGAGAAACCAAAATATGGACTATTACACCACTGCAGCTCTTGAAGCAGCCCTTCTGCACCCCAGAACTACAAGGTAAGTCAGCCAGTTGAAGGAGTCATAGGGCAGAGACAACAAAATGCCTTTGGGCTCTTACTGAGATGGACTATAAGGATGGAGGATGTGCCAAACTGGTGCATTTCTCCTTCAGCTGCTCTCTAATTCTGGTGATGCAAGAATATAGTGGGTTTTTTTTTTGTGTGTGTGTATAATGCTGACAATAAAACTCTTGGATGAGGGTTAAAAAAAAGATTAGCAAACACACAAACCATCTTGGAAAGGGGGTTGGATAAAAAAAAAGAAAGAAGAAGATTTAGCAAATACACAAACCATCTTGGGTGGGGGGGGGGTAAAAAANGAAGATTTAGCAAATACACAAACCATCTTGGGTGGGGGGGGGGTAAAAAAAAAGAAAGAAGAAGAAGATTTAGCAAACACACAAACCATCTTGCAAGATTCTAGCCATACCTTCCCGTGCCTCTACTGCTTCTACTGTGGCTGTAATACAGAAGGAACAGTGGCATGCAAAAATAAAGACAGAAAAGCGTGAGTGAACTTAACATCACTTATGGTTGCTTATGAGATTTAGAACCCGCCCGATACCCAACGAGAGGTAGAGGGTGACGATAACCGGGCGGCAGAGAAGGATGGCAAGAGGGCCAAGAGGTGAAAGGGTGCTGGAGAGGTTAAAGGTCACGGTGTCGACAGATCGGAAAATGGCTCCGCTGAGTTTCCAGGAGAGCAGAGTCTAACCATTGGCTTGGAATCAACTTCTGGGTGCTAACATGCGCCCCAATTTTTCACACTACAGCGTTTCACAGATAACCCCTGCACATCACGGTACTGAAACTAAACAACCTCTCTTGAAAACATTTCTACATGAAAGGGGGGCTTGTTTCAGATGGAGTTAGACTGATTATTGTATCAGGACTAGGGATGTGTCAACCCTGAAGCTGACCTGGCCAGAGCCATTTTGAGGCTTCGGCGTTGCCACACTGGAGCAGAGGGATAGGGAGGGGGGAATAGAGAGAGCTGGGGTTTTGTAGCCAAAACAAAATACTTTCCCCTAGGAACCAAGGACACTCCCACACGTGGTCAGAGAGAGAGAGAGGAGGAGTGACGTTACCAAGCAACCAGACGGCACCTTGATTGGACCACATGACTATTGTTTGGGGAAAGGGAAAAACTTTTTATTTTTAATGAGGTGAAAACCATGGAAACCTTCAGAGTCGGTTTTCACCAGACCCGGCCCAATATAATACATCCAATAAAGCTATTCTTTGAGGAATCTACCCACCTCTTAGTTTCGTTTGCTTTGGGTATATCACTTGGATCCCTGACAGGATGTTCCAAAGGGAAGGACAGCATCAATTAAACCTGAAGCCTTTTTCTACAATTAAAGGGGACTCCGGGCTGTTGGAGATGGTCCTTCCATTACTTACAACCCACTTCGGACAGCAAATGTTAACATGGATCCATCTGATTTCCAAAATGGATACTAGTACTGAGCAGTAATCCTGAGTGTTAATAGAGGTAGTCCTTGAGGTAAAAACAAGATCCATCCTGTCATTTAACTCAAATATGTACATAAGTCAGAATGTCTAGAGAGATTCTCTGTCATCCAGGTCACAGTTGTCCCAAAGGTGTTTTTTTCAAGAGGCCACTGGACTTTGTTTTTCTTTGAAGACGTCTTCATCCAAGAAACTTCTTCAGCCTGGATGGTGGGAAATGGAAGGATTTATATTGCAGAAGGCAAATGACCAGCTGTCTGCAAGGAGTATAAATCCTTCCATTTCTTACCATCCAGCCAGAGCTGAAGAAGCTTCTTAGATGAGAAGCGAAACCTCTTCAGAGAAAAACAAGAAAGTCCAGTGGCCTCTTGAAAAAGCACCTTTGGGATGTAAGTCAGAACTCGTACCTGGAAAACAAGACTGCTTATTATTAAAACTGGCATTCTCCTACCTTGAACTGATGGACTACCAAAGCCATGCAATCTTCTCATAAACCTCTGAAAACAAGTGGCATCTTAAAAAGCTTCAGGGGTTCATGAAAAACATTGGGCAGCTTCATCGGTTTGTCTGCTTGAGGAAGGAGAATGCTCTCCGCCATTTTGAGTAAAAGGAAGCCTGTTTGTAAATATGAGTTGCCCAATATTTGGATGTTCTTCACCCAAGGACTGCCTGAAATGATTTTCAACTTTTGCCAATCATAAGCATACACCACCTCTTTATAGCTTCATGCCAACAAAAGCATTCTGAAACTATTTTCTTCATTTTCACAATGTGGTCTGCTTTTTTTTTTTTTTTGCCAGGGGTCTATCTGACAGTATACCTGTCTAGTATCCTTCAAAATGGCCTCAGAAATAAAAGAAGAACCATCCATAGTGGGCATCCTCATTATGGTTCTTTAAAAGATGAGGGCCTTTTCCTGGGCTTTCTTGGACAAAAGGAGCAACGAATCTTAAAAGAGCAACTTGATACTCTTTTGGATACTCTTATCATAACATGTAACACTCTTACTATAACATCCTTTCTTCACATGATATGAGGATGTAATCAATCACTGTTCATGGTATAACTAAGAAGTCATCTGATGTTAATAGGAAGGAAATCAAGCTGGTTTGAAACAGAGTTCAAATGCTGGCGGTAGGAAAGGATTAATACATTGTCTTACAGTTATATGGAACTATTACATGTCATTTCCTGGTGCAAACCAGCCAATGCTGTCCATTAATCTATAACATCTCACTGTGAGATCAGGTAGTGATTTCAGTAACAAATTAGTGTAATGTGACACTTTTTAGTAAGTTGGTATTTTTACATGTAACTGTTATAGAAGAACACATATATATTTGTGTGTGTGTGTGTTTGTGTGAGAAAGATAGAGAGTGAGAGGGAGAAAGAAGGAGGGAGGGAGAGAAATATAATCCATTGTCAGGATAACAGCATCAGCCAAGATTTGTGCACAATCTATTTTCACTTAGAAAAAACGAGGAGACAAAATAGAAGTTTGCAATATTATACGTGAAGTGGAAATTTAGATTCAGAAGGCTTTTTTCCCTCTCACTTTTTCCAACAAAGCTGAAAGTTGGCAGATTAAGGACAAGTATGTACATATAGCTCCTGTCTCAACACATCCAGTGGACATCAAAACGTGCACTGTTAGATTATCGCTATTAAATGCTAGGAGGAAAATACTGTTCTTATGTTCTTTTGTACGCTTCCAGGTGACATTTGTTCAGTTACAGTGGGAATGTAATATTGGACTAGAGAGAATTTGGATGGAGCGAATCTCATATTTGTTCTTAAAGAAAATAATTTGCCAAAATGTCAAATTTTTCTTGAATTCCACATAACACAAGCAATTTGTCTTTATTGGAATATCTAGATTAAGCCATAAATACCACAATGCTTCTCAAAGGAGCCTTCTTTAGATCCAGGAGAGGAAATTGAGGCAATGTTTGTGGTTTTGCTGACTGATCTGAGCTACCAAGAGTGAGCAACATATGGTTTGGTATAGAGAAATACAGAAATTCAACAACTATTATATAAACCTCAGCTAAGCCCTGATGAAGAGGAGTGAGTAAGAAATAAAATTGCTCTGCCTTGGTCCTCTGTAGAATAAGGGAGAGAAAGAATCTCTGCCAGAATTTCAAGATTCTGTTATTTTAGCTTTAACCAACAGTGGAGTTCCAACATTTCATGGGATGCCTGTTTCCTGACCAGGTTCTACCTGTAAAGTCTGACACCCTTCACACGTTGGCACATAGCAACTACCATCATCCTTCCTTATTGCCTATATTAGCTGTAGCTGATCGAAGAACAATGTGATCTGGAGGGCCACAGGTTAATTTAATCTGTGTGGTCACATTCATTATTTTATGCAAGCCACCCTGAGTCCCCTTTTGGGATGAATTGAAGAAAAATAAAAATAAAGAAGTCCCTGTGGATTTTACTCCACTAGTCATGACTGACTTTAGGGAGTGATGTTCATCCCCGTTTCAAGGCCATTGAGCCCATGCTGTCTGAAGACATTTCCTTGGATGTGGCCAGCATGATGTCAGGGGGTACTGTTACCTTCCCACCAAAATGGTACCTATTTATCTACTTGCTTTGTCAGCCTGAGTTTCAGATAGCTGGTTGAATTGGAAATTCAACTGGACATCCAAATATCTTCCATTCCTACTCAAAACATTGTTCTGTATAACCTAACTTTAACTAGTCTTTAACTAACCACCTCCTCTTCATCCTAGGGCATGCAGGGAGGAATGGAGAAGGGAGCAATGTGAGTTTATGGGTTACAGGGGAGAAAAGGACCCTGATTCCCTTCATTAACTGCAGCTGGGAAAACAGGATTTACAAAGGGCGTTTGTGCACAGCACCTTGCTGGAAGCAAAGTGTGAATTATTTTGATTTTGTCAAGACTTATCTGAGTTCTGGCGTCCTCCCAACTGTGTGTGTTTCATTATCTTTTGAAGTCTGCAATTCCTTATCCTGCCCTGTCTCGTGAATTACTGTGGCGTGGTTTGTGTTGGTTTTTATTTATAATTTATATGTACTTTGGGTTCAGACTGAATTTCTTCCCTTTAAACAAATGTTCTTGGGAGAGTTTTTTCTCCAGCCGATGATAATTAGACATTGGGGGCCAAGTTGGAGGTATTAAAAGGACTTTACCTATTTTTGTGACTTTGTTGCTTTTGTGCCACACCCCAGGTCATCACACACTATCTTGAAACACCAGATTTGGGAACCTTGGATATGCTAGACAAACTATTGGTGACCCTTGCAATTCATCTTATTATTGTGATGGGAAGGGAAAAGCAGCATTGGGAAAACCACAATAACTTCCTGCTGCAATATCCAGCGGCTTTCTTCAGGCATGTTCGGAAGCTAAATTTCCATTGCTATCCTTTGTATCCCCCTCAACAGGACTTCTATACTTTTTGTATACTTACCTGTCTGTAGAGTCTGCTTCCCCCCTGAGAGGACCCCCAGGGGCAGAGTACCTGTGGGTGTCAGGCCTTTGAGTGTCAGCACGCTCTCACTCTCCTCTCTGAAAACAGAAAGCAATGGGACCAATTTATACATGAGCAAACAGTTAAAAGCACACTACTTTTTTAGGACTCTGGCACTTGAAATTCTGGAGAACAGGGTTTCCCAACCTCAGCAACTTTGAGGTGTCTGGAATTTTTACTTCTTGTAATTCTTAGCCACAGTGGCGCAGTGGTTAGAGTCAGTGGTGGTATTCAAAATTTTTTACTCCCGGTTGTGGCTGTGGCTTGGTGGGCGTGGCATGGCAGGTATGGTAGGGGAAGGATACTGTAAAATTTCCATTCCTTCCCCATTCCTGGGAGAAGGTTACCACCGGTTCTCTGAACTACTCAAAATTTCCATTACTGGTTCTCCAGAACTGGTCAGAACCTGCTGAATACCACCTCTGGTTAGAGTGCAGTCCAACAGGCTACTTCTGCTGACTGCCAGCTGCCTGCAATTTGGCAGTTCAAACTTCACCAGGCTCAAGGTTGACTCAGCTTTCCGTCCTTCCGAGGTCGGTAAAAATGAGGACCCAGATAATTGGGGGCAAGAGGCTGACTCTGTAAAACAGCTTAGAGAGGGCTGTGAAGCACTGCGTAGCAGTATATAAGTCTAAGTGCTATTGCTATTAGTGGCAGCCATGCTGGCTGGGAAATTTGGAGAACTGAAGTCCAACCATCTCAAAGTAGATGAGAGTAGAGCCTTTCTTTGAGGGAGATAGGTGGTTTAGAAATATAAAACAAACAAATAAATAAATATACTAGCTAGGAAAACATCTGTAGAGAGAATACCTAAATACCCAGCCAAAAGGACAAGACCCCTGATGTAAATTAATTACATAAGATCAGAAGGTGAACAGAGGGTACCATCAAATGTTGTTATACCGCCATGTTGCCAAACTCCACTTTAACCAGTGTGTGGAATGAAGCAATTTAACCTTTTTGGCTCTACTTAGATCAGAGGACTCAAAACTTGACAGCTTTAAGACTTGTGGACTTCAACTCCCAGAATTCCTCCTCTAGTCATGTTAGCTCAGGAATTCTGGGAATTGAAGTCCACAAGTCTTAAACTTGCCAAGTTTGAAGACCCTTAACCTAGATGCAAGACTGCACATCCACCCTGCTTTTGAGTCCAAGCAAAAAAAGAAGGTGGGACAAATTGGATACATGGGACAAAGAAACAGCTGCTACTCCATAAAAGCTGCATTATCGGAGATGCTTTTTTGAAGTATTCAAATGTTGTTTTTTTAAAAACCCTCCACTTCCTGGATAAGATACATCTTGGGAAAATGTTTCCAGAAAGAAGGATCCACACAGTTGATCTATATAACCCATCTTTGTGCTTGAGGATTTCCAACCCTTCAGAAACCTTTTGTACTTTTCCCAAATGGGGCTCCTGGTGAGCCTCTTTGAGCTATGCTGATACAACAGAGGCAGTCTGGCAAAACAATTAAGCAGCTTTTATCCTCACTTTCTAACCAGGATTCCCAAGAAAAAGCAAGCTTACCGAAGAACTGAAAAGACTCGCGCCATCTTCCCAATGGCCCTGATCTTATTCCTGATGATCTCTTTACGGGCAGTTGTGCCTCCTTGGGAAAGAAGAATCAAAAATGTTTTTTTTTTAAAAGGATGAGGTACAAATCAGGCTTTATAGGCTCAGTTGATGCCAATATGCAGCATCTACCTGATTCTAGAAAAGAGAAACCAGATTATAATCTTACAACTAAAATTGTGTTAGTCGGTTATGGAAAAGTCATGATCAGAATGGAAAGGATAGCAAAGTGACCGACAAGGCAACATACAGAAAAAAGTCCAAAATGGGAGGAGAAATAACCACAAGAAGAAATATGCCAAGTGTTATTCCAAGCAGCAGACCTCTCTGTTTCCCACCAGTGGGTCTGGCCACACAACACAAGGGAAGTTAACATGAATGACTCAGCCACAGAGACACAGCTTGGCAATGCGAGGAACACAATGACAAGAACAAGTGAAGGTGAAAAGGATTCTGGGCTGTGCTTGCAGAAGGGAGAGTGGTCACACAAGCATTCTCTTCAGATGCAGAAAAGGAAGAGCTAGAATTTTTGCAGCCTCATTCAAGCCCTCGTTTCCCATAGCATCTTAGGGAAAAGCCCACTCCCTCTTACGACACAGACCAAACATAGATCAAAAAGAATGAAGATATTTGGGGGAGGGGCAGATGGGGTTCGACTACAAACTGAATGGCATTTGCATCTTCTCTGAACCAAGATCTTATTTTGCTTGTTGGTTATCACCCAACTAGGCATTAAGAACAGGACAAGCCAAACTGGAGATCTGACATGCACCAATGGATCCAGCCATGCATAAGGTGGCTGCATTCAAAAGTCAAGAGAAATGTGACCCCCAACACACACTGTTCGCGTTCCTGAAGGAACAAAACAGGGTTAAAAAACAACAACAACAAAACAAACGCACCACGTTCATGTTAAAACTGAAGAGGGGGAGGGGGAAATGGCGATTGTCCAACTAGTCAGCTATTCAAAATCCACTCCAAGGAAGTCTGGTGGTACAGGCAGTGAGAATTAAGCTTTTAGCAAATTCTAGCTGGGTACCTTTCGGATAGCTTGAAATGTAGTTATCTTCAGGGAGAGGAGACACCAAGTATACAAGGAGATGAAGACAGAGATAGAAGAAACAAATTTAATTTCCATGGGAGGGAGCGAAGAACATTTAAAAAAAAACCCACAATGGGGCAAGGAAGCAGCTTTCTTTTGCACTTCTGTCAAGAGCTCATCTAGTTAAGTCTTCCTCTCTTTTACTAAAAACCTTATTTGCCAAACTCTGGATGGCAATCAACTTGACTTCTGCTTTCCACACATTATTACATAAGTATTAGTAAGGGCCCAAAAGATGAGGTTGGTTTTATTATTGAAGTGACAGATAAAGCTTTCTCATGATCAATAATTTCTCATGATCAACAATCCTTTTCATCCGTTAGCAGCATTCCAACTCGACAATGTTTATGTTCCCAACAAAATATTTTCGGGTTACACCAGGCTGTCAAGTGCTCCCAACTGTCTTTTGTAAGAGCCAAAACAAGTTCCCAGAACAATCCACAATTTTGCTAGGCATGCAACTTAAAGGCATATATTTTTGCAACTTAACACACATATTTTGCTTAAATTGCTTTAGGCATGGACAGGATAGTCTTCATTAACTGTAAACTTCATGGTCCCATCCTGGCTCAGGACACTTCTGGAGTCAAGTTGCATTTTTTTATTAAAAGAAAAAAAACACGTAAAAGATGGCTGCTGGTGATAAGCGCCCTTTTGTCTTAAATATGACATTGATTGGACCAGATGTTGATGACTATCTGATCAAGTCAATGTAATTCTCAACTTCTCCTGAGAACAGGAATGGGAGCCATGCACATGAGGAGCAGTGAGCGTTCCATCTTTCTACCTTGAACAAGCATCTTCTGTTTAAGTCTCCCTTTCTGTTTTCACAATGTTGATACAAAGAGCAAGCAGTTGCTGACCGATCAAAGATAAAGCCACGATAGTAGAGTGGTGGATAGGGAGAAGGGTTAGAAGCTCAAAGAAATAAACTGTCTGTAAACCAGCCGAAGATATAGCAAGCTTAATTTATGAATGGAAAAGATGGCAACAAAATGGTGTTAAAAGGCTGCCTATTCGATATGTAGAATCCCACTCTCTCCCGATTTACTTGAAACCACCCAAGTCCCTGAAAATGTTACAAAAGGGCTGTTACCGTCCAAAGATTCATCTCCGTCTGAAATCAGCTCATCGTCGGAGCAGATGTTGAGAATGTTCACCAGCATCTCTGTAACTGCAGGGAGTAGAGAGAAAAAGTGGTGAAGCAGCAGCAACATCTAACGGTTGCTGGATCTAAGTCCCAAAGTTCTTTGCTTGCTTACTAAGGTATAGAATTTGTTGGCCAAGTATGAAGATGAGACACACAAGCAAAAAGGAATTTATCTCCTGCGCATAAGCTCTCAGTGTACGCACAACAATCATTATCACCGTAAGATGCATTCATCATAAAACATTAGATACAACACTTATTGATACTTGTGGATACTAAATAAGCAATTAAACATACATCGTACTAGAATACTAAGTAAGTAATATAAATAAAGTAGCTTTAATATTAATGAAAAAATAACCCATCTGATCTGCTTGGGCTAAGTCGAATGGTATATATCAGAGGTCTCCAAACTTGGCAACTTTAAGACTTGTGCACTTCAACACCCAGAGTTGAAATCCACAAGTCTTAAAGTTGCCAAGTTTGGAGACCCCTGGTATACAAAATCAGTCCACCTAAGAGGAGGTCAATGGGACCCATACAATGCATTTCGATGAAGCCCCCTCCTCAAGGAGCAGCCTTCTACTGGGAATGAGACCAGCACTAGCTCTTGATATTTCAAAAAGCGACCCAAATTGAGTTATTCCATAAGGCCTTTGAAAGCTGAAATTGCCTCCTGTGGATGATGTCAACGGCTGGCTGAACGACAATTAAATCCATTTTAAACTTTATAAAAGTTGCAGATTTATTATGCTTTTATCTCATACTGCCTTTTTTGGGATACATTATTGTGGTCATAGACCATCAGGAATGCTTTGGTCTTGGGGGATACATAATGAGGTAACTATGATGGAAAACCGAAGCCGTGGTCTTTCTGAGCAAATAAAATAACCATTCAAAATTGAATTGCATTCACAGTGTAGGAAGCAAGCGATGTAATCAGCTAAGAGGCAGAAGCCATCTGTGAGCCAGGCAAGCTCTTGGATCACATGACCATTTGGACGCAGGGATGGCTGCAACTCTGAGGAACAGAGCACTGTCGTAACTTTGATTGCGTTGCTGAGAGTTCTGACCCTCTGAAGTGAACTCAAAGATTCCTTTATTAGGAGCGTCCGCAGACCCGGCAAATTTTTTTTCTCTTACCGCAGGCTAACAAGTCTGTCTGTCCATCCGTCCGTCCAGAAGATGAATAGTTGTCTGCCACATCTATTCATCTCCACCCCCTGTCTTTTATCCCCAGAGCTAACGGTGGGGCCTTACTCGCAGCGGTGGCTCTTCCTTCCCAAGGACTGGCCCATAGGTTTCCACTGCTCTCCTCTCCTCTGTCTTCTGTGCATCCACGCATCAGGCACTGGACCCAGCTATTCCTCTTCTTCCTCATCAGCCACCTCAGACCTGGGGGATGTTGACTCTCCATTTGAGGGCTGATGGACAGCCCAGGCTCTGGCTCTGTCTTTCTCTCTCTGCCAGCTCCATTCCCTCTTCCCCCTTGGAGCTCTCAGGTTGCCTTGATGCTGATCCTGACTCCCATGGAGAGACTGGCAGCCGACGGGCTGCAACACTGAGCAACTAGTTGTAACCAGGGACTACTGGTTATTTTTAAGTTGGACTGATACAGTATCAAATTTGATTTTCATTTAATCTCGTCTATCAGAAGATGAAATTGGACAACTCCAGTACAGTGTTTGGTGGCATTCCTTAAACAAAAGATGTCCCAGGATCTGTTTTAGGTGATGTTATTCTTGAAGTAAGCTCTTCCTTGCGTTTCTCACAGGTTGTAGGCTTTTGAACTACATGTGGTTTTATGTTGAACTGGCCATTAAAGACATTCTATAACTTTTAAAATTGTGGAGAGTTTTAAGGATATTGAAAGTGGCAACCAACTATAGAGCCTTTAAAAGACTGTCAAAAGGCTTTGCAATGGTTATTACACTTTCAAGTCTCATAATCCCCACAGAAGTGCATTCTCTCTCTCTCTCTCTCTCTCTCACACACACACACACAGAGAGAGAGAGAGAGAGAGAGAGAGAGAGAGAGAGAGAGAGAGAGAGAGAGAGAGAGAGAGAGAGAGAGACAGATGAGGGACTAAGATGTAGGAATACTATCAATGTCTGTTAAGAATACAATATGACTTTGAGGAATCAGAACCAAGTCTATGGAATGAAGACTACATTAGCTCCAGAAGAAAGGGTATCTTAAGGAAAAAACAGCAAGAAAAGGATAATTTAAACAAATAAACTTTGATTATTGAAGAACAGAAGCCTATAAGAGTTTTGCCTACTTTCTCAACAAAAAATATTTAATCAAAATTATTTTCCAGAACCAACAGAAAATGCTGATTTTGTTCAATACTGTTTTTCAAACTGTTACAAATTTAGTCTAAATTTCCCACTACAGTAATACTAGCTAGTTGCCTGGTTATTTTTTTAAAGGTTAAGTTGCTCTGAAAACAATATTTTGCATAGTTTCATCAAAATAGAATGTCTTAGGAAGCACAACCGTAAAAGACAGCAACAGAAGGTTCAGGGTCTACATCTCTCCTAGGCAATTGTTCATCCCTTACCCTTTTCTCCTACAAAAGGCAGGGACCATGTGAAAACATCCATGAAATTTGGAAGCCAGTATGGGTGTGGAGAGCAGTTGAACTGTCTGATATTCATGACATTATTTTCGTATTTCAAAACAGCAGCTGGAAGAAAACAACACAAGATGAGGACTGATTTTGTACCTCCCTTCCAAGGTTTACAGACCTCCAAAAATAGAGTTCTGTTGTTAGGTAAGGCATCTATTAAACAAAAGGAAACATCCCAACTTAGACAAAAATTTATCTTTGCTCAAGGCCAACTGTTGAAAACTGAAAAAGAAGAGTAATGCCTTGTCCAAACATATTTTAGTGTTCTCTGTTATGAGCACTGGCCTTTGTGCTCTCTTCTTCTAACCCATGGGTGTCAAACTCACTGCATCACGTTGCTGTCACATGACGTTTCGCCCATTCGTGGAGCTGGGGTGGGCGTGGCCTGTGCGCAACGCATTTGGCCTGCAGGCTGCCACTTTGACACCCCTGTTCTAACCTGACTGCAAGGAGTCATTAGCTTCATTTCTCAAGGGCAGTGTTGTGATTCGGCGGCAGCAAGTGCGGATGGCAGAGCTCTCGGACAGCGAGGACAAAAGGGAATCAGTCAGGGAGTCTGGCGAGGACTCAGACGAGGGTCCCGCGTCTGATGCAGGGATGGGGCCAGGACTATAGGAGAGTGAGGTGCTGCCACCTGAGTCTTCAGAGTCTGACAACAGTGAAGCAGAGGACCCCGGGGAACCTGAAGGAGAGAGCAGCTGAAGCAGCAAGAGTGACTCAAGCGTAAGGCTGGAAGGGGATTGCCTCTCCCATAAGGGATGTGCTCTTTGCAGGAAGCAAAGAAGTTCTTCAGACTCTGAGTCCTCATTGAAGCCCTAACTCTGGTTTGTTTCTGAAACTTCTGTCGGTGGATGTTTAACCAGTAATTAGTCTTCTGTTCTTGGCAGCCTTTTGCAACCTTGAAAAGGCTTGCTTTTATCTTGGACAATTAGGTTTAAATGACTCTCGGCTGGGAATGCAAAGAATTCCCAGCCCCACATTAAAAAAAGATTTGGTTTTATACCCAGTTTGTGTTTGTTTAATTTGAACAAGGCTTGGGTCAGAACAGGCAGAGGTTAAATGTAACCCTTGACTTATCTGGTGACCGTATGAAGTTACAATGGCACTGAAAATGTGACTTAGGACCGTTTTTCACACTTAGGACTGTTGTCAGCATTCCCATGGTCACATGATCAAAACTCAGAGGCTTGGCAACTGACTCATATTTATGACGGGTTCAGTGTCCCAGGGTCGCATGGTCCCCTTCTCTGACCTTCTGACAAGCAAACTCAATGGGGAAGCCAGATTCACTTAACAACTGGGTTACTAACTTAACAAACTGCAGTGATTCATTTAACAATTGTGGCTAAGAACAGTCGTAAAATGGGGCAAAACTCACTTAACACACATTTCACCTAGCAGCAGAAATGTTGGGTTCAATTGTGGTCGTAAGTCAAGGACTCACTAGTTTTACAAGACTGGCTGTTCAGATCAACTGAATATATTACCAACTAATTCTTCATTCGGACACAATAGGTCATAACTAGTTGAACAGCAAAAAAACTGATTTCTATCTCCTCTTTATGGCCATATTAGAGGATAAGGGTACATAAATACCAAAACCATTAACCCCAAATTTAGAACTTCATTTGGATAAGGACACGCACTTTCACAGAAATAGCATCCAATGGATTCTGACATTTAGTTAATATTTGTTAATCAGATTTGCTTTTCTAACTGTTCCAAAGAAATTCAGAGGTGTTTTTTTTTTACTGTCCTCGCATCAACCTTGTAAAATGAGGTTACTTGTATAATGTCGGCTGAGTGTGAACAAACAACTCCCTCTTCCACCAAAATCTTCCTGTGGTTACATAAATTCTGCATGACCAGGAGAACTGGGAATGAGACCCCATCCCAAAACATCAAATTTGGTTCATTCAGCATGACAGGAAAGTCAAACCGGGCCAGCAGAATGTGGCAAGTTCACAACTGTTGCAGACCAAGCTCAGGATCAGAGAAGATGCTGTCTAGTTGGAACAAAAAGTACCCGAGTGAAAACTGAAACTATTTAGGACAGGAGTCTCCAACCTTGGCAACTTTATGGCTTGTGGACTTCAACTCCCAGAGTTCCTCAGCCAAAATTTCTGCCGCTGAGCAAGACATTTGTTAAATGAGTTTCCCCCATTTTATGACATTACTTGCCATGGTTGTTAAATGAATCCCTGCAGTTGTTCAGTTCGTAACATGATTAAGTGAGTCTGTTCTTCATTGACTTTACTTGTCAGAAGGTTGCAAAAGGGGGTTGCATGGCCCACTGCAACGGTCATAAACATGAGTTAATGGCCAAGCTGCTGGTTTTTGACCACGTGATGCCACAACGGTCATAAGAGTGAAAAACGGTCATCGGTCACTTTTTTCTCAGGGCCTTGTTACTTGGAACAATCACTAAATGAAGTGTTGTAAGTCAAGGACTGCCTTTATTCCATTCTCCTCTTTCATGATAAGTCTTCAGGATGAGGAGAATTCCAACAATGGGAAAAGAGAAAGAAGAAACAGACCAAGTTGAGCAGCCCTTTTATACTTTTCTAATATAGAATGAACATATGGTCACAACATTCCCAGCCAAGCAAAAAAACAAGTAAAGATATTGTACCATTTCCCCCAAAATACGATCTACCCTGAGAGTAAACCCTAGCTTGGTTTTTACATATGCGTCCAATATAAGCCCTAATTAAGATCCCACCCACTCCAGAATGCACAGGTAAAAATTAAGCTAGGGTGGGGATGGGGGGGGAGGTGGAGCTGCACTACTACTTATCTTCGGACAGTTGTAGCCAGGCCTTGCGCACCCCGACACCTGCCTCGCCAGCCCATTTCTTCTGCAGCCGGCAAGGCTGGCAAGGCCTTTCCTGAAGGCCTCTGTAGCTGAGAACAAAGAAGTTATGGATGGATCCAGAGCTCTGTTATCATTTGCAGAGGCCTTCAGGAAAGCCTTGCCAGCCGCAGGAGAAGAAATTCCTGAAGGCCTCTGACAGCAAAAAGGAGGCTGGGGGGCGATGCACGCAAGTGAGGTTAATCAGTGGAAGACATCCCCCCAAAATAAGACCTGGTGCCTTTTTTGGTGGTAAAAAAATATGACAGGCTCTTATTTTCGGGGAAACACGGGTACATTTTTTTTTTTAAAGAGAAATTTACAGAACATCTAACATAGGCACTCCTCACATACATTCAACAGCTTACCCTTGTTATTATAGACATCTAGGTAATTTGGTGCAGAAAAGATGGTGATGAGTGATGGAAAACCTGTGGTTTGACTCTTTCTGTACATTCGGTATCTGGAAAAACAGGCAAAGGCTGAGCAAGCTGTTTTTATAAAACACCTTAACCAAGAAAGTTGTTAAACATAACTTGGTATGAACCTACCCAGCATCCTGGGCTTCGTGTGCTCGAATCACGGATAACAAATTATTGTTTTGCAAAAATTCACAAATTGCAGGGTAACTGAAAGAGAAGATTTTAGAGATGCATTAGTGTGTGATGAAATAACCAATGATCTTTAATAAGAAGCTACCTGTGAATTTACACATATGGGCTTTATCGCACAGCAGTTCAGATCAAAATGTTCCCAGATGAAATGTCAAACAGATTCTGGGAAAGTTAAGAAGGAAAAAAAGGCCAACGCAAAAGAAACACACAAGCCAACCTTTTTTTTCATCTCAGGAGTTTCATCCGAAGTATTGTTGTCAAATAGTAGAGTAGGTCTGTTTGCAAATTATAACTTATAAGAAAGTAAGTAACGAGTTCTTCGCTATTTTCCCTGATTTACATATGGATGATTAACTTTATCCAAAGGCAAAGAATTTAGCATGTAGGGAAAACAATACTTGTGCCAAATGCTGCATTCTAGTTAATTATAATATAATGACCTGACAAGCATTGACAGTTATGATCAGGCTACCACTCCTCAAACGTCCAGAAAAGGGACATTCCTCACAAAAATATTGAATGAACCTAAAGGCTGACAGGACAGGATCCTCTAATGTGGCTGAGTTCCGAAAACCCAGAGGACTAGGCCATTCTTTTTTCAGTTTAGAAATGTTGCTTGAACACTGCCTCACCTGTAGAAATAGGAGCAACCTCGAACGGTGTTGTGAGTAAAGTGTTCCAGGGTCTTCTCATTGCCATAATCTTCTGATGGATCAGACCATAGTAGGTCGCACATTGGACCAAAGGCTGGAGGCTCCTTAAACCTATCTAACTGAAAGGACAAATGCAGCCAAAAAAAAAAGGGGGGGTGATCATGAATGCAAATCTCTAAGACGAGGAGAACATATTCTGAACGTATTGCAGAACAGGCCAGGTGCAGAAAAAGTTATCTAGAAAATAGCACAGTCCCTTTATGACAAGAGTTCCCCAATGTTTCTGATTTTGTGGGAGGGGGAGGGAGAGGGGATGGCACATGCGCCTGTTGCCTGCACAAATGGAATGTGTGTGCACACGCTTGCCCATTGCTCATGCATGGAAGGATGTGCTGGCATTCGCCTACTGTTTCGGACAGCCCACTTTTAAACAGATCACGGTCCGGCAGTGGGCCATGGCTTGGGCGCTGGGGACCCCGACATTCCGGGATATTTTGGAAATAAATACCTAACACGTGATCTATATTGATTTCCATGGGAGGAATATCTACTCTGTGGAAAGTAGGCTTAAGTGATGGAAAGTCATTTTAAATAAAATCAAGAGAAAAACAGTACTGCTTAATAGTTTCTCTGAAAGGGTTACAAATAAAATTCTTTTCAAAACTGCTCACTTCAGTATTGAGGGAGAAGAGGTGCCAATGGTTAGTGGCTGAACATAATATATATAGACTATATAATATTGTTTACAAGTTTTAGGGAGCTTCAAAAGAAAAGTTTTGAATTTCTGGACCGGTAATTTTGCAAAAAAATCGGTGAGTAAAACCTGGTTGTAAAAAAGGCTGTTGGTGGAATTTAAATCCAAAGAAATTTAGCCTGACAGGCTAAAAAACAGAGAAGCTATCAATAAAGCAGTCGAGTTAAGCTGAGACTGGATAGAAGAACTGGAGGATGGTAGTCCGGGGGGAGGGGATGTGTGTCTTCAGTTTTTCTATTCAGTCTATAGCCAAACAGAGCTGAATATATCCCATGCCTGGATCCTGTCAACACCAGTTTAATGGGCTGGGGGGCAAATGGAAAGAGCGAAGAAAGACCACTTACTCTCCTAATGTCATCTAGACATGTGATTTCAGGAGAGAGCCCACCGTGCACACACAGAAACTGTTGGTTCAAGAGGGCCGCGAGAGGAAGACAGTCAAATGTATCCATGCACGCATCATATACCCGCTCTGAGTACTTGATTCGACCTGCAGCAAGAAAGAAGTGAGGGGGGAAAATGCAGCTGTTATAAAGGCTGCAGGTTTGCAAAATTTTGGCACGGACAACAGCTGATCTACAGACCAAAAGGCTTCTTCAGGGCTAAACAGTTCTGGAAACAGAACTGTTGTGGCCTGTTGGCCACTGGCCCTTCCAGCGGCTGAATCAGAGGAGGCGGCAGCGGCATGGAAGTCAGGGTCAGCATTGAAAGAGAGAGGGGGGAGGGGGGGCATCCATCAGCCCTCAGACAGAGAGTCAACAGCTCCCAGGTCTAGAGGTGGCTGATGAGGAAGAAGAGGAATAGCTGGGTCCAGTGCCTGATGTGTGGATGCACAAAAGGCAGAGGAGAGGAGAGCAGTGGAAATCTATGGGCCAGTCCTTGGGACGGAAGAGCCATTGCTGCTAGCGAAGCTCCACCGTAGCTCTGGGGATAATGGCTCTGGCTCTCCTAATGATGGAATCATTGCTTCAACTAGAGAGGGTTTGTTGTGTTTAGGGAGCTGGGTCAGAACAAGAACTGTGACTGCCTGCTCCTTCCTTTCTCTTAGGCACTGACTTTCACACTTATGACACTTGGAGATTTTAAACCTCAGCTCATCTAACAATAAATCCTAGAAATCTCTCACGGACCCCTTGTGTGTTTCAGAAAGTTCTCAGCTGTTGTTTTTAAGAAGTGCACACAGCTCAGACAAGGTGGAGGGCCAGCAAGTTGAGTCATACCAGTTCATCCTTGGTGATGATGTGGAGGAACGAACTCCAGAGTTCCTTTGCCGTGGCACTTTGGAGGAAATCGGAGCAGTAATGAACATTTTCATGTTCATCCCATGCTGATTTCCTTACTGAGGAATGACTGATAATCCTTTGTGAAAGAGTCTGAATGCCACTGCTCTCAGCATTTTTATTTAAAATCATTCATTCATTCATTCAAGATGAAACCTGTGGAGGCAGTTTTATAAATCTACCTTCGGTTGGGTGTTAAAACACCTTTTGCACATCCATTCAGTGTAGTGGTTAACGGCTGGTCTGGAAACCAGGAGACTGTGAGTTCTAGCTCTGCCTTAAGCACAAAAGCCAGCTGTGGTGACTTTGGGCCAGTCACTGTCTCTTAGCCCAACCCACCACACAGAGCTGTTGTTGTGGGGAAGAGAGGAGGAGGAAGGAGTATTAGTTATGTTTGCCACCTTGAGTTATATACTAAAATGGCAGGATAAAAATCTAATGATGATAATTGCTTTACCTTTTCAGAATCCTCCAAGTACAGTGTGAGTATTTTCTAATTTCAAAATGAAATTCTGCCAGGAGCCAAAGCCACATATTAAAAGTTTCACTGAAAGGAACATGGGTCCTATCATTGCAAGTTGCAAGAAACAGGAAAGCAAAATGAATTTATCACAAAGAACCTGGTTAATCTTTATGCTGTATAATTACGGGCAGGACTGATAGGTTTGTTCTCACAGTAGAAAAATAATGAAGAGTGTATATCCAGGTACATGTAATCTTGGCATCTTCTATGTCACCAACTTAAAAATTGCATTGCTCTTTTCAATAGAAAGTAAAGAAATGAGGACAAAAATGTTTCACCATCTTCATTTCCAGAATATGAATGGATTTCATCCACATATTATTCATTTAGTAATTTACTTATATCCTGCCTTTATTAGTTTTTAAAATAACTCAAGGTGGCCAGCATACCCAATATTCCTTCTTCCTATTTTCCCTACAACAACAACCCAGTGAGGTGGGATTGGGCTGAGAGTGACTGGTCCAAGGACACCTAGCTGGCTCTGATGGCTGAAGTGGAACTCTTCTGCTTTCTAGTGGTGCCTTACCTACTAGACCTCATGGCAAGTGGATTTTATTTCTCGTGGAATATGCATGAATCAGGGAAAGTGAAAAACAAGCAGGCAACCAATCGGGTTTAATAAGCCAGGGCAAGACTGACAGCAACTGATGATTGGCATATCAGCAGTCTTTCTTCTTATATAGGAGATTATGGGATCATCATTGTCGTTTAACAACCCCATTATCCCTTGGGGGGTGGAGTCTGGGCAACTGAATGGAGCTAAGTGTTTACTGGCCGGATGTCCTTCCTGTTGCCAGTACAGAGTTTTGTTCAGCAGATATATTCTCATTGTGCCCATAGAGAGAAATATCTGACTCTACCTAAAACTGAACTTACAGCTTCCTGATTGTGAGGCAAGAGCTCTACCTTTAAGATGCTGGAACCAAACAGAGTAGAAAAATTTAAACAGTCTCAGGGGGTCTTGCATTCCAAGGAAAAGCTAGGTTGAATTCAGATTCCAGTTTAATAACACCAAGCAGGGAAACAAGAAGGTGCTGAATTTCTAGAGCACGAGGAGGTTTTAAGACAAAGCAGAGAGAGTTGTATTGGAGGGAGGCTGGGATACAAGGAGACACTTGGGGGTTTTAAGCTAAAGTGCTAAGCCAGGGAAGTAATATTTAAATATGCAAGGAGAAAAGAGAACTGCAGCCAAGGAAGGAGGAAGGGAGGGAATTAAGCAAATTTTTATCTGCAGGATTTTGAAACTGATCAAAAAGAGAATTGAACTGGGTTTCCCTCCCTAACATTTTAATCAGATTATTTCTTTTTTGTTTTTGTTTTTACCAGACCGATGGATGGATAGATTAGATAGATAGAATCAGTCAAGAATCTGCCTTAAAGGGGGAGCCCCTCAATTTCCCTTTGATTCGGATAGCAGCTGCACGATCTGGAACTGAAAGCTCTTGGCAATAATTACAGGCTGCAGGGTCCCTAAAGAGATGGGAGTGGGAGGGATAGCTTGCATGGAATCAGACTGTCAGGAAAACAGTAAGTCAGGAGCAGCTCTCTCGTTCTCTGTGGAAACGCCCCTACTACAGGAGGAGGAGGAGGAGGAGGAGGAAGGGAAGCTGCAGCATTTATGCAGCCTCATCAACATTCACAACCTTCTTTTGTCACACACAGCCCATCCAACATCTTTTACTTACACTCTTGTTTGAAGGTGAAATATTCTGTGAGATGCCTGCACTCATGGTTTCCTCGGAGCAGGAAAAGTGTTTTGGGGAAGTTTATCTTTAAACTCCATAAATACAGCACACACTGCAAGAGAGACATTGAAAGTAGCAGGTGAAAACAAAAAAAAAAAAAGGGGGGGGGGAAAGGCCCTTNAGGTGAAAAAAAAAAAAAAAAAAGGGGGGGGGGAAAGGCCCTTCCTTTGAAACTTTGGGAAGGTGTGTACAAAGCTGGTTCCCCCCCACAAAATATCCCAATCAAACATAACAGGACTTAAAGGGATAGGAAGACTGGAAAGCATTTTATGCCACATCAGATTAATCATCGAGTCCAGCAGTGTTTATACTCTGACTTGCCATAATGACTCACTGGGTCCTGTGCAGAAAGTGATCGTTTCCATCACTTATTACTGAACAGAAAATCAAGGACTGAACCTGGAACCTTTGGCATAAATAACTGTGATCCTGCTGAAGAGATTCAAACTGAATACCCAAGGCAACAGTGTGATACAAGAAAACTACTTCTCTGGTCTAAAACAGGGGTCTCCAACCTTGGCAATTTTAAGCCTGGAGAACTTCATCTCCCAAAATTCCCCAGCCAGAAGTCTGCCAGTTTTAAAGTTGCCAAGGTTGGAGACCCCTGGTTTAAAGAACCATTAGGCAGGTAAAGCAATGAAGCACAGGTGTGAAAAACAGGGCAGTGTACCTTTACCCCAGGGGTCTCCAACCCTGGCAACTTTAAGACTTGTGGACTTCAACTCCCAGAGTTCCTCAACCAGTTTTGCTGAGAGTTGAAGTCCACAAGTCTTAAAGTTGCCAGGATTGGAGACCCCTGCTCTACCCCATCTATCCCAAAATGACTATTGTTCTATGCCAATTATATTTCTTATATTTCAGCATCAGTTTAAAAATCTTAAAATGTCATATGGAATTGGAACAGGAAAAGGAAAAAGTATATCAGTTAAGTGCCAAATACATTATATAGCCAGAAGCTAAAAATGGAGACAAGAGAAGATTCTCAGGAGAATTCTACTTGGAAAATTACTATCTTCAATAGGAGCTATCTTATTTGGATGTTTCTGCATAAACATTGACATTTTTCCATAAGCAGGCCTAGATAAGATTTTTCATGCAAGTTCCTGAATGATGTTCTAATAGCCATTGCCTATAAGCATTGAATATCATTGTCTTCATTGGGTATTTTCTGATTTTATTTCCAGTAAATTATTGCCAAAACACTTCTGCCTTTTGTGCTTTTCTCTCAGCACAAATAGCCAAATGATCATACAACAAAGCAAAATCAAATGTAAAGAAAATGCCAGAAAATACCAAAGTATTACGTTGGGATATAAATGGAAAATTAATAAAAACATACAATTTTAAAAAATGTTCTTAATTTTAAAATAAAAATTCCAATAACATTGTCAATTGAAAGCCAATGAAGCAACTTGCAAGAAAAAGATTTTTTCCCCATTTCTGTCTTGTAACGATTTGTAAACAACCTGAAAGAAGAGCAGGATAAACACAGAATAGACTGTGTTTAGACAGAATAGGATATAGGAATGAGATGCTAAAGAGATTTAAAAATATTTAGCTCTTGATGATTTACAAAGGGATCCTTTATTCAATACTACAATTCTCAACTACACATTTCTAGATTACCAGATCTACTCTATTTTTTAATTTTTCCTCGTTTAGCAGGTGTACAATAGAAACATAGGTAAATAAATTTGAGTTGACTTATGATAAACTAGTCCAAATATATTGAGACAAATTAAAGTTATGATGGTAGCTATGAAGTCCTGAGTTTTCCTGGTGAGGCAACCAAGGAGTAGTAGGATAGAGAAGTCCTTATACTGTATCTCAGAACTGCTCTATCAATTTAGGAATAGATTTTAGTGTCTGGTTGGGATGATCTTCAGAGATCATTTAATGTACAACACACATCCACAGAAATGAATCTGGGATTCATTTCAATAGAGCCCTGGGGACCCATGAAAAAAAGAATGATCTACTCTACTAAAATTAATACTTTGATATATGGTAGATGTATATTAAGGAAAATATTTCCCAATGGTGACCTGATTCACTTTATTATGTTGTTGAATCTTTACTGTTAATTTGTTCATTCCTATGAATGAGTGAATGAGTAAATGAATGAATGAATATGAATGCATGCAGCTAAAGACAAATAAATCAAATAAAAATAACAAATGAAAGAATCTGAACCATCAGAAATATGGGTTGGTCAATGACTAGCAACATTTGAAAAAAATACACCACCATATCAAAATCAAGTAGATGAGATAAAGTCCATAAGACAAATCAAAATATAACACACTGTTCAATACTATAAATACCCACTGTAGATCTAAAATATTACAATGTGTGAAATAAAATATCATATAAAACACAATAGCAAGCATGTATTAAACTTAGTTACAAATAAAATAAAAGTGGTTTTATTTCTGTGATCAGTTTCATTCTTATTTTCATTGTGGCCATACAGAATTTAATTACTGAACAAGTAATAAAAAATTATGAATCTTCCAGAAGATGGTTCATGTAGAAATTGTCTAGTCTTTCTGAAAATTTACATATTATGGGCAGAATATGAGCAGGCCTGATATGCCTGTAGAATTCACAATGTCGTAATACTGTATATGTGAGATAGTTTCAATCTCCTTATCAGCACATGGATAGGTATGCTCAGTTAATGCAGTTTTGGAGTTTCTATCTTGCAGCTGTGTGGGTGGTCAGATATTTTGACTGGGCTTTGAAAAATTCTATTCTCAACTTGGGAAACATCAGATTTTGTAGAAACCTTGCTAAGTTCTCAAGTGTCCTTATGAATCTTTGGGTGAGCAACTGTTATGTTTGGTCCTACCTTAAAGAATCAGAAATGGCAAGAAAATCCATATAATGCCAGTTCCGCTCTATTAGCTATTTCAAAGGAGAGGGGAAAAAGGAAAGAGGTTTAAGAATTTGAAACCTACATTAGAACAAGAAGTGTATAGAATCCCGTGTGTTCTTTGAGGTTGTTTTCTTGCAGACACATTTGTGCACTGATGATATTACCTAGTTGGGTGATAAAATGCAAGCAAACACCCAAGCTCAGAGAGCACAAAGAACCCCAAAATTCAACCCTGAGCTACAAATATTCTCTTTGATTAGTAAAAAAATATATATATACACTACACTATTTTGACCAATTAGATATAACTTTATATATTCAGAACCATCTATACTTCTGATAGCATTGACTGCAGTGTCAAAAAGAATGTTAACTGCAAAAACAAAGGGGAGAATGATAGTTGTGTTATAAAGGCATACTTTGAATTCATTAATATAATTCCACATATCAGTACCTATTTCATTTCTTCATTTGTATTCAATCTTTCCAAGGAGTTCTAGATAGTATACATGAGCTAAGATAATTAACATGAGCTAAGCTAGTATGTTCAACATATATTGGCTAGCATACATATGCTAAACCATGAATTTGTTACCCACGGTAATCTTTAAAACATGGTTTACAAATAATAAACAACTGAATATTGCTTAGCTCCATCCATGTCTGCACCACATTTGTGTTCACGTGCACCCGAGTTACAGGACTGTAAATTTTAGTCTCCCTGGTCCAGATGATGATTTCCTGTCTCATCATCCATGCAAGCCACTGGCCTCTGTTCTAACAATGTTAACATTGGCCTTGCTTCCCCCCAAAGCTTTTGAGCCTGTTTCCTGCATCAAGATGCAGTTATAAAAACTACCTCCTCTTCTATTCTGTTAAAAGGACATTAACAGAAACCGCTCTGGCAGATCTCCCAAACCTTCCCAACCCAAATGAAGAAAATAATGCTTTAATTCCTTTCCTCCCATTCTTGAAAAATGAAAGTGGCAGCTGGAAAAGCCAAATACAAAAGCAATTCCTGAACATTGAGGGGCAAGATTCTTCTGCATCCAAGATTGCATGGGATATTTTTCTTCATGGTCCAGATAGCGACCTGTTGTTGTAAGCTTTGAGAAAACTCATTAATATTTGGGCTGTGTTCTTTTATCTTTGCCAATTTACTTTCTCTGTTCCAAACCCAATGTCTGGCTTCCCTCTCCTTTTGTGTGTGTGTTGTATAATAATTTTATTTATAGTTTTTTTCTTTAACATCCATAGGTGCTTGGTGGTCAAAGAATTGTCTGGTCAATATATTTTACACACAGTAATAATAATAGTAATATTGTTTAGATATACATAATCATAATCTTTCAACTTCTAACATTTGCATATATATATATACAAATATATACACACCAACCGCTACCTCAACGCCCAATCCCACCACCACCCAGCACAGATAAATTCCGTGGCTAAAACACTAATTACAGAAACAAGCCTGGCAGAACAAGACACATATGAAAGATGAACTAGGCACCTGACTAAAGTATTGATAGCCAACGCGCTTCCAGAAAAACAAACATCACCAGCTGATCCACAAAAACACACCAAGACATAACAGAGACCTAGAAGATCAACAGAATTATGGAACAGCTGTCCTGCCTACATAAGAGGTACTACAGACAAAATCAGTAAGATACTACGCAGACATCACATCAAGACTGCCTATCAAACAGACAAAAAAATAGCAGCATCCTTAAAAACCCAAAGACAAAATGACTGGAAACCAAGGCATATACGAAGTTCCGTGGTGCATCATGCCGGCCACATACATTGGACAGACAATAGAAGAATAAGTACCCACCCTGGATGAACACAAAAATCAGTAAAAAAGCTGGAACACACCTCCTCACAGTCAAACACATGAAACCAAGGTCAACAATCAACCTCAATGGCACTAAAAACCTAGCCACTATAGAAAAACCCCAGCCCACAGCAATCATCAGAGAAGCCATAGAGATTGAAAAAAGACCTGAAAGCATGAATAGAAGAATGATTCCGCAGACTGTTCAATCATTGGAAGCCTGCACTCTCAAATAGAAAAGATCTCCACACCACAAGCCAGGCAAACACTGGAGCAAACAGACTCCTCTGATGCCTCCAGCTCAAACACCCCCCCACCACGGCACCAGATGAAACTAGCTTCTAATAGATAATAGCCGTTGTTTCACGCGAAGCAAGCTGCACTGAAAGCCTCCAAACACAGGAACAGAGTGTTGCCAGCCAATCAAAGCCACAAACAGACAGAAGACACAGAAAACCAATCAAACTCCAAGTCCAATAAACAAGACCAAAGACCCCAACCAATCAGGAAGTTAGCTAGCTCAATTTAGAAACCAACGGCTGTAGACCCTGCCCACATACATAGCCTTGATGATTTGTCAGATGAGATTCTGCTGAAACATTGCTACAACTTTAATTTAAAAGCACTACAATGACGTGGGATAATACCCGAAGGAAGCTGAACAGCACACATATACATATATATATATATATATATATATTGGTTATAATGTATTCTACTCTACATCAGTATACGTATTACAATTTTTCCAATTTCTAACTTCTACCTCTTTTTTCTAACTTTTAGTAAAATAGCCACCCTATTCAGAAGTATTCTATATCTAACCATCATCTCTTGTTCTTTTTAGAATTTCAGCTCTTATTGACTTTTTGGTATGTCTTTCATGCTTCTCCCTTGGGATCTTCTAACTCCTTACATCAGATTTATTTGATCTTAGTATTTCATCTGCCACAACACCTATCTCTTGTTGGATCTCTAGAGTCCACACCCTCAGTTCCCTCTCTTTATTGCTGTCCTTGTTGTCTACTCTCAAATGGACAAACATTGAAGGCAGAAAACACTATTTTATTGGGAGGAACAGGGACGTCTCTGTTCACGCACCTTAGCAAAACCTCTCATTTTTGTTTGATCAAGTGGCATTTGCAGCTGCCCCCGCATGTACGTCCCCCTGTTTTTTGAAGGATGAATACCTGGCTTTGTAGAAAAGGAACAAATCACAGTTCCATAGATTCTGAGAAAGGAATCAAGGCTAACATGAAAGGGGCTCCATGCTGCCTCACACAAAAGACGGTAATTCAAGCAACGCCCAAGTTTCGCAAATGCCAGGTTTTGTAGCATGGCTCCTGTAATATTTTGGATGGAGCATGTTGCATATATTTTTTTTTTCTGAGCAGAACTTCCAACAATCATCTCAGCAGAGTTTACACCACCTTCCTCCTCCTCCTCTCTTCAGATCAGCACAACTTCCTCCACCTTTCCCAACGGTTTCTTTTTAAAATCCATCCACGCTCACTGAAGTAGTGCAGAGGCAGAGGAGATGCGGATCTCCAACAGGGCACCTTTGTGAAACCTACATTTTTTTTCTTGAAAGTTAAAAACCTTTTAACTCCCCATCTCCCACACAAAAATTCTAGATATCACAATTAATGTCGCCCACTGAAGTTCTCCCTAGTAGGAGAATTTGAAGCAAAATTTCAGAATTCTTCAAGAACAACAATGGAAGAATTTTTAAAGAAAGGCATGACTCACGCAGAGACTGACATAGGATTTTTGTCTCAAGTAAAATTAAAAATTAATTTGGCACTTCCTCAAGTAAACCATTTAAGCGATTTTAACAAAGCAAAAAGAGCTTTGTAAAAAAAATAATAATACCAACTGTTCTCAAGTGACTTTTCAATACATGATTATCAGAGCATGTTTGAAAATAAGCAAAGTGGCAGTCTCAGCCCATCTACTTTGAAGATGGATCTGTGTCCTCCGTCTTCCCCCTATAAGTCATATTTCAGTGCAATCCCTTGCTGGGCTCTCCATGGAAATCCTCTTCTTCAGTTAAGTAAATAAATAAAATGAGAAAGATTTCCATCCTAAAGGAATGTTCGTGGATTGCATTCAAGCATTATGGCATGTGATGTTTCAATTATGTTACAACAGGAACCTATCACAATATTAAAATCTATGCAGTCAAACCAGAAGTCCCAAAGGTGCTTTTCAAAAGGCAACTGGACTTTCTTTTTTCTTTGAAAAGGTTTCTTATCCAGCAAGCTTTTTCAGTTCTGAAAAAGTCCAGCTGCCTTTTAAAAAGCACCTTTGGGACAACTGTCACCTGGATTGTTGAGAATCTCCATAGACAATCAAGCAAGATAGACATTTTGAAAAATTAAATAAACAAGGCAATTGTGAATCTTTTTGGATTTGTCTCCACTACCTTTTTAATAAACTCTGAGGTCATCCTGTCTCCTTCAGGAATTTTAACTGACTTATCTGCCAGAGTTTATAATGAGAAAAACTGTTAACATCAGCACATTAAATATATTTTAAAAAATACTTTGGAAAGCTAATGACAACAAAGATATGAAGTAGTACATAGCTTTTTTCCTTTTAGGATTAATGGCACATATCACTATTTGAAATTCAGATGGAATTCCTGAACATATAAAGATTAAAATCATGCAAACTGTAAGCTTTTTTCCCTGTAAGCTTTATGGGTGTGAGAGTTGTACTCTGAAGAAAGAATAAGAATATGAATGATTTTGAACTCAACAGTCTACCTTGGATAGCGTTCTTTCGTTGGTTTACTAAGTGACTAATTAGGTCTAATAATATGAAACTTTTTTTTTTTTCCTTTCTGAGGAGAAGAGGACAACAAGTAGCAAGTTAGAGAGACCCAATTAGAACAGCAATAGGGAAGATTGTCCAGGTTGGGAGACAAGATTATTCTGTAGAAGGTCTATCTTTGTGGTTGCTAAGAGTTAACACTGCCTTAATGGCAAATTATCAACTGGGAAACTAAACTTCTCAAAGAAGCATGTCAATAAAAAGCTTTGGTTTACCTTACATAAAAGTTTTGGTTTACCTTGACACTTGCAATTAGACTTTCACTATCAGAATATTCCTACCTCAACTGTTGAGATAGCTACCTCAATTGTTGTGGTATAAGAACCCATAAGAAAGTGTGTCTTATTTCTTTTTTCTCCCCTGAAATTTCTTTGAAAATCCTCTTGTGGGACAGTAAACTAAAGGGCAGTGATTATCTCATATTGATGTTACATCATGATAATCTTTATGGCAAAAATGCTGGGTAAACCTTCTTTATAGTTCTTATGCATTCAGACTGCATCTTGCTTCACCCTTTTTGATATCCTTTCATTGTCAGACTGAAATGGTTTCTTGCACCCATTATTCTACACCTTTCTTAAAACCAGGTTGTGAGATCTCCAATCAGCCATAACTTTTCTCCCTTCTGTAAAGCATTAAACTTCACTACAGAAACACAGTGATACTTCGGAACTCGACTGCTTCAAAACTCAATGAATTTGGTACTCGATACATTTTGAAAATGTTATCCCAGTACTCGGCCTTTGTTTAGTATACTCAATAGCAATAGCACTTAGACTTATATACTGCCCTATAATGTTTTACAGTGCTCTCTAAGCAGTTTACAGAGTCAACATATGGTCCCCAACAATCTGGGTCCTCATTTTACCCACCTTGGAAGGATGGAAGGCTGAGTCAACCTTGAGCCTGGTGGGATTTGAACTGCCAAATTGTAGGCAGCTGGCTGCAGCAGAAGTTGCTTGCAATACTGCACTCTAACCACTGCACCACAGAGGCTCCTATGCCCTGCTATAGGAAGAGGGGGACAGCTGTGGGGAATGGGCAGGAAGTCGGCAATGCTGGGAAAGTCGCTGACATAGGAAAGTTCTTCCCGGCCGAAACAAAGAGTTACATGGAAAGTCATGCTGTTTGTTCGGGACTCGTCCTTTTTAGTTCTTGTCGCACCTCCCAAAATCAATTAACACCAAATACTGAGGTACCACTGTAATATACTTTATAGAGAAGAGCAATTTCATCTACTAATAAATTCATTGTCAATCTAATGTGACATACGCCTTTGGAGGATATGCTAACTAAGCCTTCAGAGGGTTTATGATGGAGAAAAAAATTCTTATGCATTTCTCTAACTAGCCAACATGAAGACAATTTAACCAACAACTGCATGGACAGCCACCAACAACTAAAGTATTAAATATCAAAACTATTTCTATAAATTCACTAATCCCTCGAATGTTTATGGGGGAATGTGTTGCATAGAGTCATGAGGTCTCACAAGTGACACCTCAAATAAAGAGGAACACACTTGATGTTTTTTACAACCATCATCGTCACGGCATACATAGGGAAACATTCATCTTGTGGAGAGATGGTAGCAAATATATTTAATAATAATGATGATGATAACAGGCTGATCTGAAAGCAAATGCAGTAAGTATGATCCTGTTTTCCACACCAAAGTCAAACTCTACAAACCAAGGACACATGGCACTACAACTATGCAATCAAAATAAACTATTCATGATGCCGTTTTGCCAATGCTTCTAGATATCGGCAACAACTCTGAATATGAGAATCAACAGTTCTCTTCCTTATACTGCAGAAAAAGGAAAAAGGTCAACATATAGAATCTTATATGGCATTTATCAGGCACCCTAAAACACAGGGTTGGAAAAGTGATAGCTAAGAAACTTTTGTATTAAAAGGAACTGGTTCTAAAGAAACTGCTGAGATCCTTAAGATCTCACCTTTAGATGAGATGGGGCACATAATCAAACCAAATCAAATCATCAAAACATATTGACTGATTGATGATTTGATTTGATTGTGTGCCCCCATCTCATCTAAAGGTGAAATCTTAAGTATCTCAACAGTTTCATTAGTAAGTTTAGTTTACTTTATTGTCATTGCACCTCGTACAATGAAATCAAGCACCATTTTCAGTGTACATCATGACCATGAAAATAAACACAAACCCACATCCTTCACACTCCACACACTGAATTGAAAACATACAGTAGAATTCAACAGAGCTACTGCCCTGGGGTAGAAGCTGTTTTTCAGCCTACTTTTTTTCTCACCTGGTTCCCTGCCCCCCAATTTTTAGATCAAAATGTGATTTATGCATATTAATCTATGTAAAAACAGCTGTTGGGGTCAATTTATCGCTGGTATTTGCAAAAACCAATTGCCTAGCTCAAGGGTCAGCAACCTGTAGCTCTGGAGCCACATGTGGCTCTTTCATCCCTCTGCTGTGACTCTCTGTTGCCGGTTGGTTCCACAATTGATAGGGCTTTCAGTTAGGAAAGGTAGAGAAAAAAGGATGCTGCACTAGGAAGAGACTCTATGGTGGCAGAAACCGACTTCCGGCTGGCAGAAGAAAAAGGATACCACGCTAGGAGACTCTATGGTGGGGGAACCAGACTTCCAGTCGGTTCCAGATTTGAACGGGCGGGGGGCCACCCAAGGCCAATCCTGGAAACAACGAGAAACCACAAAATCCAACGGTTGTGGACGCCTAGCTGTAGCTGCAAAATGAGAGGATGAATAAATGCTTTCATTTGGAATGAGACTGTTTTGACTGAGCCCGTGATGTCTTGCACTGCAATCGAAGGACTTTGTTACTATTCTTCTTACCGGCTTACATTTGAGAGGATGAATTAAAAGGGGATTCTTGAAGCATGTCAAGGTTGAGCAGTCCCAAAAGCAGAGTGCAAGAAGAGAAAGAAAAACCAGTGCTTCATTCAGACTTTAAAGTGCTAACCCCCAAAGGCTCAGTTGAATTGTCACCTCTATACTGAAGTAGCCTCTGTCCACATAGTCTCCCAGGAAGAGGTAGCGTGTGTTATTGGGTGATCCACCGACTTCAAACAATTTCATCAAGTCAAAGTACTGCCCATGAATGTCACCACACACTAGGGGAGGAACAACAGAAAAAACAAAATTATACACTGAGCAGAAGGGGGGAAAAGGTCACAAAACCAAATGGGAACATAGTTTTTCTCTAAATTCTTGAATTCCACCCAGGTCCTACACTTTTATTTTCATGGTATGGAAACACTTCCTCCCTTCCAAAAGTTTACCAAGTTTTCTAATACCAAACACGCTTCATCAGAATGAGGCAAATCAGAAAACCTTTCAATTTTAGCAGTCAGCTTGACCAGAGTTATCCAACCTTTCCAGACTGGCAACCCAGAGCTGGGGGGTGGGGTGGGGTGTAAGAGGCGATGGTTTTGTGGGAGGTGCAAGTGCATTTAAGTGCATGCATAAGTGCCCATGATGTTCGTGGTGACACAAGCACGAATGGGGTCACGAGCGCCCGTGATGAGGCTTGCACGAATGGGGCCATGAGTACACGCATAGGTTGGGGACCCCTCATGCGGTTCAATGGTGATTAGCCTGCAGCCCGATAGTGGGCCGCGGAGCATAGGTTGGGGACCCCTGAGCTAGATGACTCAGGAGATGACTTCTAACCTGTGATTGGAGCTTCGACTTCAATCATTGTCTTCTCATGTTTCAAGATGGCAGCTCCATCATTGATTATCTTCAGTGCTGCGTCCTCTTCCAGGCGCCCTTCTTTTATCAAATGGTTTTTTAAGATCTCTAACCGGGGCTTCCCATCCTCAAAAACTTCTTTCAGGGTTAGCCGCTGAGTTGGGGGGAAAGGAACAGCTGGAAAGAGAAACAAATAAAAGGACATTAACAGAGTATACTAGAACAACAGTAATACTTCCAAAACAATAATTCCTCCACTAAATTTAAAATTAATGCCCCCCCTTCCCCCGCCAAAAAAGCACATACTAGCTTTTAGTGACTTTGTGGTCATTCGTAGAGAAATTATCGCTATTTCCTCAAATGTAAATAATACGAGCATTACCAGCAAAGGTGGGATTTTCCAGGAATAACAACCGGTTCGGTGATCGCGAGCACTCGAGTAACACAGTGGAGAAGCGACAACCCACTGTGCCGTGTTAATCAGCTGAGAAGAGCTAGATAGGTAAAGTGCAGGGATGGGTGGGCAGGCCCCAAATGATAGTCGCAGCAAACTGGTTCGCTGCCAGCTGATTTTCAGAGCAAGGGGTTCGGCTGAACTGGGCTGAACCGGTAGAATCCCACCTCTGATGACCAGAGATCTTGAAAAGAGAACTTTGAAAACCAAAAGAGCTCTTTGCCCTTCCACATTGAAATGATTAGAGCACCCATAATTCAGGTCTCAAAAAACATGGAAAACTGGGTAACACAAACATTTGGCAATGATGTTATCGAGAGATAGAAGTAAGTGAAGATTCCAGAGAAATTCCTAATTAACACAAAACTTGTTCTAGTTTTATAACAAGTGTTTTTTCATCCATCTCTTGGAGGGGAACATGGGAAGTAGGGAAAAACCTGTTCACTTCAGCAACAGGTGAACATTATACGATTCTAGGAAAAAGAATAATTCTACCACCATCTAATATCTACTAATTTGTTAGCATTGGGGAACAAAACCACAAAACTTCTCAACATTTTTGGAGACTCTTATTAGACAGAAGAACTATGCCAACTCACAAAAATTAACCAAATAAATAGTTTACCATTGCATATAAAAAACAGAAAATTGGTAGAGAAATGCCTTGGTAGCAAGTGTAAAACATGCTTTTTTATTCTCTAAGTTAAATTGATCACTAATGCAATGAATGATCTCCACTTCATTGCAAGGCGGAAGAGGGTAATGGGTTAATTCTTTTTAAAATTCAAAAGTTTAGTGAAATGTAATATTATATATAATATTAATTATCAGAAGACAACTGGACAATCAAATATGAATATACATGCATTTCACTGGAAAATGAAACAAGAAAGATTCTTACATTTCTCCCTAGTTCAGCTACTGAAAGCTATAAAAGACATTATGAACAAGACTGACAAATATTATATATTCATTTGCATGTAATATGAAGTCTCATTTTTATCCTTCCATTCTTTAATTAAATAGAAATGCCTACATTTTTTAAAAAAATGTAAATATGTTAGAGAAAAGTTGAGTATTTGATTGGAGACATTCAATTAAAAATGGTTAATATCAATTTTATTTGTATTTTATTTTAATTTTTGGTTTTATAATACAAATCAAAAACTTTTTATTTCAGAGAGTTTAAATTTTTCCTTGTTCAACCATCAAACATTTCATCAGTCTTCCAGAATGTCTACAACATCTTTAACACTGCGTTTTAGAATGCAGTATTGCAAGCAAACTCTGCCCACAAGCAGGCGTTCGATCCTAACTAGCTCAAGGTTGACTCAGCCTTCCATCCTTCCGAGGTCAGCAAAATGAGGATCTGGACTGTTGGGGGCAAGATGTGGACTCTGTAAACTGCCCCAAGAGTGCTATAAAGCACTATAGGGTGGTACAGAAGTGCTATTGCTATCAATGGAAAGTTTTAGAAAATGGCTATCTCTCTTTAATTATAAATGGGTCTTATTATCCTAATTTTATATATTTAATCCCATATACAGTTGCCTACATGAACAGATGGCTGATCTTGGGGAAAAGTTTTTTTTTTAAATGCGCAAATCATTGCACAGAACAGTACAAACAAAAAGGAAATGTGTTCTGAGACTGATTCCTCTGACTGACATTCCAGCTTATATTTTGCCATATGCCATTTGCAAAAGCCTGCAATTAATCTTTCTGCAATTGAAAGATGAAGACCTAAAATAACAGAATAACAGAGTTGGAAGGGATTTTGGAGGTCTTCTAGTCCAACCCCTTGCTCAGGCTTCTGCCTTGCTTTGTAAATTTTTATAAATAACCTTACACATTGATCAACAGATTGGCTTCTTGAAAATACTTGATTAGCTATGATGGACAAGCAAAACCATTTTGCTGATTCAGATTGTTCCTCTTCCCCCCGAGGCTATTTCCTTCCCATTTCAATAATTTAAGAAGAAATGCTCTACGGCAGATTTGGAACAGCAACGAAAGTTAAATATTGATTTGGCTATTTGGTGAGAGGAGGTGCTGCAGGAGCTTCTTTTGGTGGGTCTGAGGAATACCCGGCAAGAGTTAGTTGTCACGATGTTGATGATACAAGACTAGGACTGACAGGAGAATATGAATATATATGTCTGATTAACACTATACAGAAGCCTCATGATGGCAGATGAAATTCTGCCGAAACGTTGCTACAACTTTTAAAAGCACAGCTACAAGGACGTGGGAAATACCCGAGCAAAGCTGAACAACATACATACATACATACATACATACATACATACATACATACATACATACACACTGCTTTTCTAGAAGCAAGGTAGTTGTCAGGGTTCCAGCAGTTACTCCAATTAAATCATGAGCCTTGAGCCACACTCCCAAAACTAAAGAGGATTTATTTGAAGGTAACATTCTATGTTCGGCACTAATCTGGACGTAGCCAACTCTGAGATACGTAATTCACTGTCACCCTTGATCCTGCTTTTCCCCCACCTCTCTGGATGTATCTTCCAATGAAAAAAGGTCCATAGCCAAGAGTCATCAATCATGCTCTCCAGTTAGATTTTTTCGTGGCAGAAGCTTCAGCCATTTAACCAATCTTCGAATAAAATATGAATGGAATGTACTTTCGATTTCACACTGTTGCCTGGTCTTTGAAACCCCCCCCCCCTTTCTGTTGTCAACTATATAACATATCTACAAAATGTTGTATGAGTTGACATTCGGCTCCCCTCACTTGGAAGAAATGTTCAGTCCCAAGTGGGGAAAAAGACACTGGAAACATGGTGACTGCTTGGAAAGATGGTTTAATGGTGGACAGCATCACATGCCTTGTAGCTCCTGGTAGAAAAAAAGGGCAGAAATTCTGAGAGTGTCTGGGTTTTATGCTCTCTGTTGGGATTTGAATTTCAGCTTGTATTCTTGATTGGTTGTCAGGCTCCCATGGGGCCATGCAGGGGCAACTCTGCAGGCTGTCCTGAGACCCATTCATTTCAGAAATTGGATCTATCTTCATTTGTTTATATATTAAACAATGTCTATCTATAAAAGAGGTCTTAAGTATAAAGGAGAAACAAAGTAACATACAAAAATAAAAATAAACTCAAAAATAAACTCCACTGAATTTGATAGAAATGATTCCCAGTAAATGAGGAAAGGATTATAGCCTAATTTTTCAGAATTGCAGATATAGAAAAAGAACCTGCAATAATAAGCCAGTGAACAGCAGGTTCATCAAATAATAACTGTCATAATATTTAGAGAGAGCAAAAAGCTAATGCAGAACTTGAAACCACACTAAGTTCTTTACTAGCGCCAGACTGAACAAAAGAATAAGTTGAACCCAGTCTGACCCTTCACATTTAAGCAGATCAGATTCAAACTTGTATTTAATTTGCTGCTGTATTTATAGCCAGACTCCCCTATCCTAAGCATAATCTTTACCTTATGAAGCAACTGCTAGGTCATAATGCCTTCAAGATATCCAGATACTTAACATCATATATACTTTAAAAAAATGATTTGGAAGAAGCACTTCAGGCCTAACTAAAAAGCTGCAACTTCTCTTTAAGGAGATAATTTTTGTTTTACACATGGAAAAAAAAAGCTGCTTTAATAAATTGCAGATGGGTGCTATGCATGAAATCCAAAGCAGTTCTTCCAAATCTTTTTCTGAAGCATGCACAGCCCTAGGGCCTAATAAGGAGCTTGTACTATCTTTCAGGGAAGTGAAGAATGAATTAAGGTTTTACCTAATTTATGCACTGTGCTAAATTCTTACCTGAAAATCTATGTCCTTATTTTCCCTAGAACAGTATGTTATTTTACGGTCGGTCCCAATTTAAAAACAAAACGTTGTCCACCAGCCATGTTAGCGTGCATTAAAATATGCACATATAGTGAATATATTATCCTTCCATTAATATTTTACAACTTCAAGCAAGGACAGAATGTACATTTCCAAAAAAGTAAGATTTTACTCCAATGGAAGATTCATTGGGGCTAATACATTTCTTGATATATGGAGAAAAGTCCATGTGCTAGCCCAGAAAGAAAAGAAATTTAAAAAGATCTTTAAAAAAAGAAAAATCTTAAAAGACCTTTAAAAGGAAAATAAATTTGAAAAGCCACAAGAAAAAAAAAAATTCGAATCAGAATCGAAGGAACAAAAAGCAGGATAAAACAGTGTAGATGGTATGAAAAAAACACCTCTCATACAAACCACTTCCCCCATATCTAAAACATAGGAAAACAGGTTGGAAGGGACCTGGGAGGTCTTCTATCTAGTTCAACCTCGTGCTCAAACAGGAGATCCTACCTCAGTGATGGCTAACCTTTTCGGCACTGAATGTCAAAAGTGCGCACGCCTGCGTGCATCTCCAAAATGCAATATGTGCATGTTCCCCGTGCATGAGCTCCACACACCCCTGTGCATCAGAGACCCAAAGACCAGCTGGCCGGTGGGAGACGCGTGGATGCACAGCGGAACTGAGCTGGGGCAACGGCTCGCATGCCCACAGGTAGGGCTCTGCGTGCCATAGATTTGCCATCATGGCCCTACATCATTCCAGACAAAGGGCTCTCAACTCTTCTTGAAAGCCTCCAGTGATGAAGCACCCACAACTTCTGGAGGCAAGCTGTTCCACTGATTAATCTTGCCTTCATGTCAGGAAATTTTTGCCGCATGCCATTATATTTATACTATTCCTTACTCTTCATTGGTGCAGAGGATCTGTCTTTTATTATAGGCTGTTGCTCTAATGTTATATTCTGCTTGGTTTACTCTGAGGTCATAATACTGTATTGTGATCATTCTTAAAGGTGTGAAACTATCCTGGCAGCCTTAGAGTTGGGAAATAGGCAAGATTTAGATGCAAGAGACTCTTAATCTAGTACAGAAGTGTATGAGGGAAGAATAAGAAAATAAGGACAATTGGCTTGCATTCAATGTCCAGAAACTCTTCAAATTAAACATGAAATAGAGGTCAAATTACAACATCTTCTTATCCATGTATGGCCTTTCAGCAAGCACATACCTCCTATTTTCCGTCATTTAAATTCAAATTGTTTCCCACTATGTTCTACAGCAAAATTGAGTAAGTATAATCGAACAGCTGTCTTTTAAAACTCTTTAAAATCAAAGTTATTCTTTCTGAAATCTAGAAAGTAGGACTGATGTCTTGATCCATAATAAAAATGAGGGCTTCCCTATTTTCCACCAAGAAGTCACTGGATGACATAATGAACACAGAAGATCCCATCCAACGCTTATAAAATTGTGCCTCCTGACTTAGCTGGTTGGTCAGGCTGAATAACATGTTTCTTGGAGAAGAGATGCTTTTATCATCTGCCCTGCTGGTACAGCAGCCTGTGAAACTATCCACAGCCTTTGAAGGGAAACAGGCTTTTCTGCCAGGTACAATACCTCTCTTCGGTTTACTAAATGGCACGTTCCTTTTCAAACCACAACATATTCCCCTCTTTGTCTTATTTCCTCAATTTCTCCACCTTCTGCCTTGAACTTTGGGACACATCCTTCTTTAAAAAGCAAGGGTGGGGGTATCTCTGCCCATGCTGACATGTATTGCCCCAAAAGCTTTGGCAGGGATCTTAAAATGCCACCTGCCCCCAAATAAACAGCCAAAAGAAACCTGAAACGCAGCTTAAAAACAATTCTTGAGACAGCACAAGTCCCAATACCTTTTCGCAGTTAAAAATACACGGGTTACTCTAAAACAAGGACTCAGTGCCAATGAGGTTCAGATCAGCCACTTTCCTTTCATCAGGTTGATCAGACTAGATATTTGCCCTGGCTAACTTTTCTAACTATGGCGAAGAGAGGCAGGGCTAGAGACACAATGTCCAATGTCTACAGCTAACAGCTGCCACTACATTATAAATGGGAGCTAGCTAAAGGAGGCAAGAGGGGATTCCTAGATGTCAGCAGGGGAGGGAAACATGCCACCTGTTTCCCTAAGGTTAGCAAGCTGACAGCTACCCAATAATAGAATGTGTGCATAGAAAAACAGGCAGAGTCTTTTGTTTGCCACACATGAGTTTTCCCACCTGCTAGCAAATGTAATTCTGGCCCTTAGAGCAGCTGGGTTGTGGAGTGGGACGAGAGCACACATTTTTTTAAAAAAAACTTTGAGTGAAGTTAATTTTGCACATAGTGTACTTGTCATAAAACCCAAGGCAGTTTAGAAGCATATGCTGACCTGTTTTGTACAAAGGACCTAAACAAAGCAATGATTGCTGGCACGCACTTCAGAGAATGTGCCAATTGTTAAGACAACCAACTAGCAAAATTGAAGCCAGCATTATATAGGGCAACCAACAAACTTGGTTTCCGGAAAGGACGGAGGAGAGGGAATACATAACCCATAACACCAATAACTCCATTTTTCTTTTTATTGTTGATTGTGTGGGAATCTTTACAGGCCAATTATGAGATAGCCAGGAGTCAAGAGTTATTGAAAGACTTGCTATATTAAAAAGAGGACATCAAGCTCAGAATCCCTTCAACACCTTAGGGAAGACTGATAGTCTGATGGGTGCCTGTTTAAAAAATCATTTTGCATGTACAGTATTGCCTCCTTCCTTTTAAAATGTGCCCTGGGATCATCCAGCAGTATGTGTCTTTCAAAGGCTAAATAAAGGATTCCTTTCCTTGCCATGATGCATAAGCACTTGGAGACTGAACTCATGAAATGTTTCTCGATTAGCATAAGAAAGAAAGAGAAGGAGAAAATTCTGCTCAGAACTCCAAATGAATCACCTGTCTCACACAGTTCCTCCTCTGCGTCAAAAGGACTTCCAGCTGAAAAGTTGGGGGACATACTTCAAACACTAATATTATAACTACATGCTAAAGTATGAGTACCATGAGTACTGTGTAACATCTTGCGCATGGCCAGGTAGTCAACCTTACTAGGGTAAACATTTATGCAACTTGCCAGAGTACTGTAGTAATTAACAAACAGATAAATAAATCTACTCAGGTCTAAACAGTGGCTAAATATGCAAAACAAATGTTCCCATTTGAGCAATGCTATTTTCATTCAATTGGCTTTGTGCCTAAATCAGGACTAGAACTACTGACCCCATAGTTTTTAGTCGTTGCCTTAACCTTTACTACACCAAACTGGCTCTCTTTTCCCAATTTAGGACCAGCTAATTGTGCCTTGTCTAATTTCCACATATCAAATTTGGTGAAAGCTGGGGATTCTTGGAGAAGAGTTTGGTATTGTATTAACAAGTGACAGGTTGGATGCTTGTTTCAATTCTATTTCAGGGACTGCCTGCGCCTTCAGCCCTATTTTAACTGACCAGGACTTAATAGCTCCTGTTGTTGGCTGGCTGACAAATCTCTAAGTTCCATAATGAATGATGGGGAGCATATAATATTAAAGACAAGAACATCACAAATCACAAAACTCACAAATGTCAGAAGAAAGATAGCAATATTTCTCTACGTCCCACTTCCAAACTTTCCCACTTCAAAACCGAGGGCCTGGGGAAAGAGTCACATCTAATCTGGATCAGATTAGAATTGGACCCATTCTATGGAACCAGAAGTTGTTCTAGGCCAGGGGTTGGCAACCTTAAACACTCAAAGAGCCACAAACCCTTGTCAACCCTTGTTCTACAGTGACAGAGAAGGCCTGATTCCCGGGGCTCATTCCACAAAATTGACAAATTGCAGATGATGTGTAAACCTTAAGCAGAGCAAATCGATCTAAAATAATCTGGAGAGGGCCTGCAACCAACCGGCGATCCTGCAAGAGCCAAGTGGGAAGAAGAAAATTGCCTTCATATCTATTAACTTAATTATATTTTTTTAAAAGGCAGCTGCAATATCTGTCCAAATCTGCTTTGTTCTCTTATTTAGAATATAGTGCACAGAATAAGAAGGTTGGAAGGATCCTTCTAGTCCAACCCCTTCTCAAGCAGGAGACCCGATATTTTAGCAGAATAATATTTTAGAACATATTTTAAGCAAAACAAGAACTCCATTCGCATTAGACCAAAACTGTCTTAAGTTCAAGGGTTATATTATTCATGCCACTGACTTGTCTTGTACAAAATCAGTATAAAGCGGTAAACAATCAGGACAGTTCGTTGTTAAATTAATGTTTAATGAAAAGCAGTTTTATAAATTAACCACTATTAAGAGGAGAGCTATTTATTCATTCTTGGGGTGGGGTGGGGAGAATCAGGAGCCTGGCAGCATTAGAGTTTTTTGGATTAACAATTTTTAATGCAGAAATTTTGTGAGTTACAGTTCATTTCATCAAATGTAAGTAGCCAGACTGTGATAGGATTTAAATTGAGATGGATGGAGAGGAAAAGGAAAGGCAGAAAGATGCAGCCTCCAAAAGTTTATGCCTTTTAATTAATCAGAAAAGCTACTACTGGATTCCTAACAAATAAATCAGTATTTCTATGGTGCAGTCATAGTTTATAATGGGATATTTCTCATTAAGCTTATTTTTAAATGGTTTAAAACAAAACAGAAAATTCTGTCACTGTTGTATGACATCACGTTTTGATTTCTGCTAGTGGCCACTTCAAATTTACGTTTATCAAATCAATTCTCCAAAATTATCACACTGAGCTAGAGAATTTTTTTTATTTACTTATTTACTTACTGTTATTTTAATGTTGCATTTTCATAATATCTCCCTTTTTCTTTAACTGCTATTTCTTAATGATGAGGATTTCATCAGATTAAATAACACAAGTCCTTTCTTCAGATTTTCAAACTGAGAAAACCAAGGTACACATCAGTTGTTCAAAGTTGTGAAAGCAAGAGTTAGTTCAAAGTTGTGAACTAAAAACGAATGCTTTTTAATCTAATGAAGGACAGGGTGATTTTTCCTTCGCTGAAGTTCTTAAACAGACAGTAAATGGCTGTCCTTTGCTTACTGGCTTGATGGATAAGTCTGGAAAAATATTCATCTTCAGCTTTCTGGTCCTAGGGCCAGAGACAAATATGAAAGAAGCCACGTTCCTTCTTACAGCTGCTTCTTATTTGGCCAATAAGTAGGGCCAAGTTTCCTGGTTTTATTCTGGGAAGAAAGACAAACTTTCCAGTGGCCCTTCATCCACTCATGGATGAAAAGTGTGTTATCCTTATGCAACCTAACGCCAAGGCAGCTCCAGAATTTCCACTGTTCTGCACAACTAGAGGGTGAGGTATCTACCTTACTCCTGCTGTGATTATCAGATCAAAATATAGCAGGGTGGATAAAAATAGATGATTTTTTTTTTTAAAATCAGGTTTTTATTTAAATCTGATTTTTAAATTTATTTATCAAATTTATTTTAATAAAATGCTTTTGGAGTAAAAATCTATCTAAGGGTATTTTTCTATTTAAGGTACATTAATAATTTCGTTTATTGAGCATGAAATTGAGCTTTGTTATGTAGAATGAGAATGTATATTCTGCAATATTGGGACTGTTGGTGAGTCAACAGTGGGTCAGAGGAGGAGCTGCTGTGGGACAGAGATGACACTTGCTTTTAAAAAATTATTATTTAAAATGAGTTGATTCAAATCAAGCCTTTTTACTAGTGATTTAAATTGTGATTTAAATCCATTTGATTTAAATCAAATCCACCCTGAAATACCGTATATGTCCCTACCTATCAACCCTGTGTCTATGGTATTACGACAACAAACAGATGGAATCTGAATAGTTATGTCCTTTTGATATTACTGGCACAAACATTTGTTGATATTAAAGGCATCTCTATGAGAGATCTATTATTTCATCAATAACACTGCATTAATATAATGCTTCCTATATGTTTTCTTGTCACAGTCCTTAAGGCAAATCAGATAAGGAGCTGATGTTGAGAGGCTGTGACTTGCCTGTGGCAAATTAATCACATCATAGCACAGTAAGACCAGGATTAGTGGCTTCCAAATTCACCCACTCAGATTTAACCACTATTACCTTTCTTTTTCGCACAGGGTTATTCAAAGACTAATATGCATTGCAGGTTCAAGGACAGTTGTCATTCATCCTAGTTGTCAGAGGATGAACCAAGTATAATGATGAAGAGGTGCCTTCTGCTTGGGATCTTCTGGATGGTCCTCATTGATTACTCTGACTGAGGTTGGACTTTTAACTTTCCTCAATCCTTTTACAGTATATAACTTACTAGCTCGATACCCGTGGTTTGCGACGAAACTATGTGGTCGGGCTTAGTTTTTAGGGAGGAAAATAAGGGAGGGAAAAATTCTGCCTTTGCCTACCAGCATTCATCAGTATTCATCTGGCTAGTGTCCTGTCAGTGTGTGAGAGAGTTGACGGCTGCTTGGAAAGTGAAACCGTATTTGCTGTGTGAGCAAGAAGACAGCAAGGAGCCTGGGTGTGGCTGAGCTCAACTGTTCTGTACTGAAGCTGCTTGGTAAACTGAAACTGAAAATCCTCTCGTCTGCTTGTGTTTCCAAAGGAATGCACAATAGCACACCAAATGCCAAAAATGATTATGATTGTTTGAAAGACATACAAATAAATCTGATGGGGAGAACAAGCTCTGGATTACAGAACTATTCTTCATCTGAGCACACAATAACAGAAAGATAGGGACAAGGACTCTTCTAAGCAATTGAGAAATTAAGCAACATTTAAGATGACTAGCATTCATTGCTGGAACTGGGAGGAGTACACCGAGATCCAGTTTAGCCTTCCAGCAGAAAATTTAAAGTTATTAGATCACGGCAGGAATTATTACCCTTCAGGGACTGAAAAACAGAAAAGCCATTTAGATAGCACAAGAGACACCCCCACCTCATAGTACCGTGATGGCGAACCTATGGCATGTGTGGCACAGATGGCACGCAGAGCCATTTGTGTTGGCATGTGAGCTGCAGGCAAACTTACCTCACTGCACATGCCCGCGCCTCACAGCTGATTTTCAGCTGGTTTGAGACCTTCTTCAACCTCCCAGAGGCTACAGGAAGGCTTCTGCAGGCTTTTCAACTAGGCTCGTTTCGTCACTTCCTGTTTTTCTGGAAATACCGAAGTGACAAAACAAGCCTAGTTGAAAAGCCTGCAGAAGCCTTCCTGTAGCCTCTGGGAGACCGAAGGCGGCCTCAAACCAGCTGAAAATCAGCTGTGAGTGCAGTGTAAGTAAGTGCAGGTAAGGGGGCGGGGTGGGTGGGTGAGGGGTGGGAATTGCACGTGCATGGATAGGGGGCATGGGGGGCACATTGCCTTCTGGGTAATGGCACGCGAGTACAAGTGTGCATATGCGCGCACAATTTTTGGGACAGAAGCCCAAAAAGGTTAGCCACCACTGTCTTAGTTGTTACAGAATTTAAGAACAGCAAAGAAGCATTTTATCCTCTCCGCTCCAACTTCAGCATCTCTGCCTTCATTAGATTCTCTCCCATCCCTGCTTTTCATCAAATTGTCCTACTACGCTTCAACTTGCCTGCTGAAGTCCCCCACTGCTGCTAAGGAACACAAAACTCACCCCAACATTTCAGATTCCTAGCAATTCCTTCTTTCCCATGCTTTTATTCACAGCAACACACACCATATAAATCATGCTCTTAACAACATGGAAAATTGGGACGAACCTAGTTGCTGCATATAAATGGGGAGCAAACTCACGCTCACTGGTACTGATGATGCTACCTTGTCAGGTAATGAAATGGTCAGGCAAACAAACCACCAAGCTCAGGGAGCATAAAGGAATCCAGAGTTCAACCCTGAGCTGCACCTATTCCCTTCTACTGAAACCTAGGATTTTACAGTAATGGCCAAACAGCTAGTATCTTTAGACCAGTGCGTAACTTTAGACCTACCACGAGTGACATAAATAGTTCGATTTATCAAAGTAAGAGACCAGCCATCAGGTCCACCAGCAGGATTTCAATATTTGAAGGACTGCCCCAAAGAAGAGGGAGTCAACCTATTTTCCAAAACATCTGAAGGCAGAACAAGAAGCAATGGATGGAAACTAATCCAAGAGAAAAGCAACCTGGAATTGAGGAGAAACTTCCTAACAGTGAAGACAATTAACCAGTGGAATAGCTTATCACCAGAAATCATGGGAGCTCCAACACTGGAGGCTTTTAAGAAGAGACTGCTACCTGTCTGAAATGGTTATAGCGGTCTCCTGATGAGCCGGAGGAGAGGGGGAGGGGGTTGGACTAGAAGACCTTCAAGGTCCCTTCCATTTCTGATATTTTGTGTTTTATGTATACATTCAGTGAGTACTTTGCCCTAATTCCCATAAGATCAGGCAGGAGCCTTCCTTCTTGCTCAGAACAAAGAAGCTACATGAGCGGAGAAAATTATTCCATGTCCCTTTTTATTCTCTGTTGCTTTTTTCCCATTAAACACTGGGGGGTTTGTGGGGTGGGAGCGTGGAAATGTGATGCACGAAAAGCATTTCAGAAACAAGATTTTAAATTCACCAAGTTTTCCTAATCGAGCTTTACTAACATTAAGTTGCCTTGGGACACATTTCATGGTGGCATCATTTTAAAAAAAATCTCAATAGACCTGCTAATTTTTATGTTAAAAAAAGCTATTTAAAAATATATCTGATGGACATTTTGTAAAGGGTTATTGTAATGTACAGTTTTTAAACTCCTCACCAGCACTCCCATGTTAATGAAATTTCACTGGATACACTATGCTGCTGGACAGGTTTATAATTCTATGTATATTTTGTCTTCATGTGTACTGGCTCATGGTTTACAGTAGTACCCAAAATTATGTAACATCCCATAAACACATTTTAAGTCATTCAAGTGTTTTTGTGGGGTACAAATGCTTCAAACATGTTAACATGTAATATTTCTTGATGCGCGTTAATTCACAGTAGTGCAAAAATCCATTATCTGAAAGAGCCCTGCTAGGCGCCCAGGTGTGTGGTAAATCCACAATGAAAAATTTTTGCACTGCTACACACACAAAAAAAAGGAAATAAATTATCCTTTTTGAAACTGTTGGTAGCAAAAGGGAGGTATTTCCCAGCACCTGTGTATCCATGCAAAAACAGCAAAATGTTCTTATAGCTCTCAAGACAATCAGAACAAGAATCATACCTTTTCAACCTCTTAGTTAAACACTAATAAGCAAAACTACCCTGCTGTTAATCTTTGACATCAGGCATACGCTACTAACACATAGATATGACAAGTCACAATAAGAAATTCCATGAGTTGTCTTATTCTGCCTAATATTAAGGTGGCTGCTTGGGGAATTCTGGGAGTTGAAGTCCACAGGTCTTAAAGTTGCCAAGTTTCGACACCCCTGCAATAAAGAAACTTGTGGTTTTTAGCAGAAATGAAACATACCAAAGGGTTTGGATAGTCACATTTTTGGTGGTGGTTTTTTTTTTTTATAGAAAAACTATATGCCAACTCAGAAAGCTCAGACAGCCCAAAAGGAGCTACTGATACAGTTCTACAAATGAATTATTGAGTCTATCATTTGTACCTCTATAATTGTCTGGTTCAGCACCACAACCAAACAAGATAGACAGACTTCAACGGATAATTGGAACTGCAGAAAAAAAACAATTGCAACCAGCCTGCCTTCCATTGGGGACCTGTTTACTGCATGAGTCAGAAAGAAGGCTGTGAAAATTTACAGACCCCTCACATACAGGACATAAGCTGTTTCAACTTCTTCCCTTAACACTATAGGGTATTGCACGCCAAAATAACCAGACACAAAGAGTTTTTCCTCCACTCTGCTAAACCAGTGGTCCCCAACCTTTTTTGTACCAGAGGCCAGTTTCACGCAGAAACACTTTTTCAAGCACCGGCAAAATCAATTCTTCCGCAATAGTAAAGGGCTTCTTTACTATTTCTTTACTAAAAACATATTTTTATATGTATTTTAATCACGATTATTTATTCTTTGCGGTCTGGTACAAAATGATCCATGGACCAGTACCGGTCCGGGGCCTGGTGGTTGGGGACCCCTATGCAAAACAACTAATTCCAACAACACTGTTTCTGCCCTTGGATGTCAAACCACCAAGTAGGGCTGTATTCCCTGTTATCCTTCTCATCTTTCCTATTACCTATTTCCTTAGTTTCTTATGACGATAACTTTGTTGTATCTGATGATTTATGACAATCAATCAGCTTGAATTATGATTATGATCACTGTTTATCACTCGTTGCTTGTATGTACACTGAGAGCTTATGCACCGGAGAGAAGTTCCTTGTGTGCCCAATCACATTTGCCTAATATAGAACTGTTCTATTCTATAGCTCATTTTAATCCTATCCATCATGTAAGTTCTAGTTCACCAACAGATAGGAATGCAGCTCTTCACATAAACATTATTTCCTCCCCTGTGATTTTTTAAAATAATTAAGAGTTAATAACAGGGGTTTATAAACTTTTTGCCATCACACCCCTTTTGTGTAATCTTAATTTACACACCTCCCCTAAAAATGCAAACATCGAAATGATCGCAAATTAGCAATAAACACAGTACAATGTCAATATGGAAAAGGTGGATTATAACAATGTACAATGAAACGTTTTTCACATCTTCCTTGAGCTCTGTCTGCACTTCCTAAAGAGAGTGGAATCCTCACCATGGCCAACTTACTACAGGAAAACTTGGGGCAAGAAAATTCAACAAACACAAAAGTTAAATTAATTTCAATGGAACCGTGGCCAATAATAATAAAATAAAGTCAATCCCAAAATATGACAGTTACAATAAGGTCAACAAAAATATGGTCACCAATAATAAAAGTAACTGAAATGATTAATACAGTGTTAAATTATCCTGGTGTCCCCAGACGAGTTGGCAGCAGTGAGTTCTCCTAGACCCCAAAGTGAGATTCATCTTACATTTAGGAAAATAGAGTAATTATCCAGCAAGTTAACTCACAGTACAGAAACACAGATCTGTGTTCTTCTTTAGTATTACTCATTCAGGGTTTGCCTACACAAGAGTAGGTCGAGATTAAACTTTTCTGCTACCGCCATCAATTTTTAAGTACGATCTTAGTGCAGGGATGTCAAACTCGTTTTCATTGAGGGCCACATCAGAAGACCCAGCCGATCATCTGGGGCTTGGGAGGCAGAGAAGAGATGGGGTTGGCGGGACCAGTCAGAGGTGGGATTTGCTGGTTCTCCAAACTACTCAAAATTTCCGCTACTCGTTCTCCAGAACTGGTCAGAACCAGCTGAATACCACCTCTGGAACAGACTCTTGAAAGCCTTTTCAACTATTTCCCCAGGTCAACTGATATCTGGCAGAGTCAGTTCTCTTTTTTTCAGGTTTCCTCCCTTCTCTAGAGCCAGGAACCTTTTCAGTAATAGCCCACTTCCTTCCTGTTGTTGACTGTAATGGGGTTGACTGATTGTCTTGTATCCCGCCTTTATTTATTTTTACAAGCAAGTAAGGATGCCAACATATGCGACACATCTTCCTCCTCTGATTTTCTTCATTACAATAATCCTGTGAGGTGGGTTGGGCTGAGAGGGAATGACTGGCCCAAAGTCACCCAGCCGGCTTTTATCCTGCATGTTCCTGGGTCTGTCAGACTTTCCATCCACAAAGGCCAAACCAATACATACAACTAAATAATCAGAGAAAAGAGAGCTAAAAGTAGCATGGAAACTTATTCCATCTTGATTCCAAAGCCCATCGTCCATATGCCACTCTTATCCATGGCTTCCAGAAACATCCCCTTTGTGCCTCAGCATACTTAAATGGGTTACTCTGTCCTCTCTTCCCCACTCCTTTTCCTTGAGTAAAGAAGCCACCTCATGTGCCACCTAAATTACTTTTGTGTTTTATCAATGAGAAAAACCAGTCTGGTTGAACAACCGATGATAGATGATTTCTTCCTATGCCTTATTCCCTATGCTTTATTCTTTTCCCAATAATGTTGCTAAGATGATGGCTTTGTGGAAGATGTGGCTGCTTTCATGAGGGCACTTTGCCTTGCACAACCCTAAAAAGGTTGTGTACTCTAGAGTACTCTAGAGTAGGCAACTTTAAGACTTGTGGACTTCAACTCTCAGAGTTCCTCAGCTAGCTTTGCTCTAGACCTCTGCTCTAGAGAACATGGTGCACATTGCAACAGCCTAACATACCAAACAAATAATTTAAGGAAAGCAGAATTCAAAAAATTGTTTTCAAAGTGACACTGCTACTTTTAAAGTCGAATAAGCTCATCTTCCATCACCAATTCACACAATCTTTTCATTACCGGGGCAATCACATAGCCACATATGTTGTGCAAGCAGGACTAATCAAACATGTATGTCCTTTCCTTTATGAACATCATTATCGGTTGCTTTGTGTTTGATACTGAAAAGCAAAACTCATTACACATAGAGGCATTAATATAAATGAAGCTAAGATTTGCCAAGCTGAGATAATTGATGAAAAAGCCATGCCCTTAATTCTACCCTTCCACAAACTAATTACAGAATTTATACTCCAACGTTGCAATTAATACTGCGTGTCAGGATGACAAAAGTCCAGGGAAGGCCTTTACATTGTTTCATGCTAAGCCATTATCTCATTTATTGAAAAACTTCCAAACCAGCTTGATTCATATAAACCTACACCAACCAAACCCTCATAGATAACATATAGTAGTATGGCTTCATGCAATAGACAAATTCACCATTTGCCCCCCCCCCCCA